>JAXCGZ010010393.1:25000-32887 GCA_037179515.1 Halocaridina rubra | reverse complement strand
GTTTTCACATATGTAATGTGGGTTATTTGTATTTCATAGCCCGAATGAGATGGGAATTGAATTAAATGCTAAAATGAGGCCACGAGTGAGGTTGGGGAATCTGTAAAATAAACATAGTGGCATTCAGTTAGAATGCGTTCATTCCTAAGTATAGCAGATATAAGCTATAAGGTTGGATTCCTTTTAACCTTCTGTGGTGTAGTGGTAGAGCGCTTTGACTTAGTAATCATAAGTATTAGGTTCGAGTCCCGGTCGGGGTAAAAAATGATTCCATGTTTTCACTTATGTATGTGCTTATTTGTATTTCATGGCCCGAATGAGATTGGGAATTGAAATTAAATGCTAAAATGAAGCCACGAGTGAGGTTGGAAAAATCTGTAATATGAAAATAGTGGAATTCAGTTAGAATGCTTTTCATTCCTAAGTATAGCAGATATAAGCTATAAGGTTGGATTCCTTTTAACCTTCTGTGGTGTAGTGGTAGGGCCTTGACTTAGTAATCATAAGTCCTAGGTTCGAGTCCCGGTCGGGGCAAAAAATACTTCATGTTTTCACATATGTAATGTGCTTATTTGTATTTCATGGTCAGAATGAGATTGGGAATTGAATTAAATGCTAAAATGAAGCCAACGAGTGAGGTTGGGGGATCTGTAATATGAACATAGTGGCATTCAGTTAGAATGCGTTCATTCCTAAGTATCGCAGATATAAGCTATAAGGTTGGATTCCTTTTAACCTTCTGTGGTGTAGTGGTAGCGCCTTGACTTAGTAATCATAAGTCCTAGGTTCGAGTCCCGGTCGGGTAAAAATGATTCATGTTTTCACATATGCAATATGCTTATTTGTATTTCATGGCCCGAATAAGATTGGGAATTGAAATTAATGCTAAAATGAAGCCACGAGTGAGGTTGGGGAATCTGTAAATGAATATAGTGGCATTCAGTTAGAATGCGTTCATTAATAAGAATAGCAGATATAAGCTATAAGGTTGGATTCCTTTTAACCTTCTGTGGTGTAGTGATAGCGCCTTGACTTAGTAATCATAAGTCCTAGGTTCGAGTCCCGGTCGGGGTAAAAAATGATTCATGTTTTCACATATGTAATGTGCTTATTTGTATTTCATGGCCCGAATGAGATTGGGAATTGAATTAAATGCTAAATGAAGCCACGAGTGAGGTTGGGGATTCTGTAATATGAACATAGTGGCATTCTGTTAGAATGCGTTCATTCCTAAGTATAGCACATATAAGCTATAAGGTTGGATTCCTTTTAACCTTCTGTGGTGTAGTGGTAGCGCCTTGACTTAGTATCATAAGTCCTAGTTCGAGTCCCGGTCGAGGTAAAAAAATGATTCATGTTTTCACATATGTAATATGCTCATTTGTATATATATATATATATATATATATATATATATATATATATATATATATATATATATATATATATATATATATACATATATATATATTATATATATATATATATATATATATATATATATATATATATATATATATATATAAGATATTATATATATATATTATATATATATATATATATATATATATATATATATAATTATAATATATATATAATATATATATATATATATATATATATATATATATATATATATCTTCCCTAACCTCACTCGTGGCTTCGTTTTAGCATTTAATTCAATTCCCAATCTCATTCGGGCCATGATATACCAAATAAGCACATTACATATGTGAAAACATGAATCATTCTTTACCCCCGACCGGACTCGAACCTAGGACTTATGATTACTAAGTCAAGGCGCTACCACTACACCACAGAAGGTTAAAAGGAATCCAACCTTATAGCTTTTATATGCTATACTTAGGAATGAACGCATTTTAACTGAATGCCACTATGTCCATATTACAGATTCCCCAACCTCACTCGTGGCTTCATTTTAGCATTTAATTCAATTCCCAATCTCATTCGGGCCATGAAATACAAATAAGCACATTACATATGTGAAAACATGAATAATTTTTTACCCCGACCGGGGACTTGAACCTAGGACTTATGATTACTATGTCAAGGCGCTAAAATGAAGCCACGAGTGAGTTTGGGGAATCTGTAATATGAACATAGTGGCATTCAGTTAGAATGCTTTCATTCCTAAGTATAGCAGATATAAGCTATAAGGTTGGATTCCTTTTAACCTTCTGTGGTGTAGTGGTAGCGCCTTGACTTAGTAATCATAAGTCCTAGGTTCGAGTCCCGGTCGGGGTAAAAAATACTTCATGTTTTCACATATGTAATGTGCTTATTTGTATTTCATGGTCAGAATGAGATTGGGAATTGAATTAAATGCTAAAATGAAGCCACGAGTGAGGTTGGGGAATCTGTAATATGAACATAGTGGCATTCAGTTAGAATGCTTTCATTCCTAAGTATAGCAGATATAAGCTATAAGGTTGGATTCCTTTTAACCTTCTGTGGTGTAGTGGTAGCGCCTTGACTTAGTAATCATAAGTCCTAGGTTCGAGTCCCGGTCGGGGTAAAAAATACTTCATGTTTTCACATATGTAATGTGCTTATTTGTATTTCATGGTCAGAATGAGATTGGGAATTGAATTAAATGCTAAAATGAAGCCACGAGTGAGGTTGGGGAATCTGTAATATGAACATAGTGGCATTCAGTTAGAATGCGTTCATTCCTAAGTATAGCAGATATAAGCTATAAGGTTGGATTCCTTTTAACCTTCTGTGGTGTAGTGGTAGCGCCTTGACTTAGTAATCATAAGGCCTAGGTTCGAGTCCCGGTCGGGGTAGAAAATGATTCATGTTTTCACATATGCAATATGCTTATTTGTATTTCATGGCCCGAATAAGATTGGGAATTGAATTAAATGCTAAAATGAAGCCACGAGTGAGGTTGGGGAATCTGTAATATGAACATAGTGGCATTCAGTTAGAATGCGTTCATTAATAAGTATAGCAGATATAAGCTATAAGGTTGGATTCCTTGTAACCTTCTGTGGTGTAGTGATAGCGCCTTGACTTAGTAATCATAAGTCCTAGGTTCGAGTCCCGGTCTGGGTAAAAAATGATTCATGTTTTCACATATGTAATGTGCTTATTTGTATTTCATGGCCCGAATGAGATTGGGAATTGAATTAAATGCTAAAATGAAGCCACGAGTGAGGTTGGGGAATCTGTAATATGAACATAGTGGCATTCAGTTAGAATGCTTTCATTCCTAAGTATAGCAGATATAAGCTATAAGGTTGGATTCCTTTTAACCTTCTGTGGTGTAGTGGTAGCGCCTTGACTTAGTAATCATAAGTCCTAGGTTCGAGTCCCGGTCGGGGTAAAAAATACTTCATGTTTTCACATATGTAATGTGCTTATTTGTATTTCATGGTCAGAATGAGATTGGGAATTGAATTAAATGCTAAAATGAAGCCACGAGTGAGGTTGGGGAATCTGTAATATGAACATAGTGGCATTCAGTTAGAATGCGTTCATTCCTAAGTATAGCAGATATAAGCTATAAAGTTGGATTCCTTTTAACCTTCTGTGGTGTAGTGGTAGCGCCTTGACTTAGTAATCATAAGTCCTAGGTTCGAGTCCCGGTCGGGGAAAAAAATGATTCATGTTTTCACATATGCAATATGCTTATTTGTATTTCATGGCCCGAATAAGATTGGGAATTGAATTAAATGCTAAAATGAAGCCACGAGTGAGGTTGGGGAATCTGTAATATGAACATAGTGGCATTCAGTTAGAATGCGTTCATTAATAAGTATAGCAGATATAAGCTATAAGGTTGGATTCCTTTTAACCTTCTGTGGTGTAGTGATAGCGCCTTGACTTAGTAATCATAAGTCCTAGGTTCGAGTCCCGGTCCGGGTAAAAAATGATTCATGTTTTCACATATGTAATGTGCTTATTTGTATTTCATGGCCCGAATGAGATTGGGAATTGAATTAAATGCTAAAATGAAGCCACGAGTGAGGTTGGGGATTCTGTAATATGAACATAGTGGCATTCAGTTAGAATGCGTTCATTCCTAAGTATAGCAGATATAAGCTATAAGGTTGGATTCCTTTTAACCTTCTGTGGTGTAGTGGTAGCGCCTTGACTTAGTAATCATAAGTCCTAGGTTCGAGTCCCGGTCGGGGTAAAAAATACTTCATGTTTTCACATATGTAATGTGCTTATTTGTATTTCATGGTCAGAATGAGATTGGGAATTGAAATAAATGCTAAAATGAAGCCACGAGTGAGGTTGGGGAATCTGTAATATGAACATAGTGGCATTCAGTTAGAATGCGTTCATTCCTAAGTATAGCAGATATAAGCAATAAGGTTGGATTCCTTTTAACCTTCTGTGGTGTAGTGTTAGCGCCTTGACTTAGTAATCATAAGTCCTAGGTTCGAGTCCCGGTCGGGGTAAAAAATGATTCATGTTGTCACATATGTAATGTGCTTATTTGTATTTCATAGCCCGAATGAGATTGGGAATTGAATTAAATGCTAAAATGAGGCCACGAGTGAGGTTGGGGAATCTGTAAAATAAACATAGTGGCATTCAGTTAGAATGCGTTCATTCCTAAGTATAGCAGATATAAGCTATAAGGTTGGATTCCTTTTAACCTTCTGTGGTGTAGTGGTAGCGCTTTGACTTAGTAAACATAAGTCCTAGGTTCGAGACCCGGTCGGGGTAAAAAATGATTCATGTTTTCACATATGTAATGTGCTTATTTGTATTTCATGGCCCGAATGAGATTGGGAATTGAATTAAATGCTAAAATGAAGCCACGAGTGAGGTTGGGGAATCTGTAATATGAACATAGTGGCATTCAGTTAGAATGCTTTCATTCCTAAGTATAGCAGATATAAGCTATAAGGTTGGATTCCTTTTAACCTTCTGTGGTGTAGTGGTAGCGCCTTGACTTAGTAATCATAAGTCCTAGGTTCGAGTCCCGGTCGGGGTAAAAAATGATTCATGTTTTCACATATGCAATATGCTTATTTGTATTTCATGGCCCGAATAAGATTGGGAATTGAATTAAATGCTAAAATGAAGCCACGAGTGATGTTGGGAATCTGTAATATAAACATAGTGGCATTCAGTTAGAATGCGTTCATTAATAAGTATAGCAGATATAAGCTATAAGGTTGGATTCCTTTTAACCTTCTGTGGTGTAGTGATAGCGCCTTGACTTAGTAGTCATAAGTCCTAGGTTCGAGTCCCGGTCGGGGTAAAAAATGATTCATGTTTTCACATATGTAATGTGCTTATTTGTATTTCATGGCCCGAATGAGATTGGGAATTGAATTAAATGCTAAAATGAAGCCACGAGTGAGGTTGGGGATTCTGTAATATGAACATAGTGGCATTCAGTTAGAATGCGTTCATTCCTAAGTATAGCAGATATAAGCAATAAGGTTGGATTCCTTTTAACCTTCTGTGGTGTTGTGGTAGCGCCTTGACTTAGTAATCATAAGTCCTAGGTTCGAGTCCCGGTCGGGGTAAAAAATGATTCATGTTTTCACATATGTAATGTGCTTATTTGTATTTCATAGCCCGAATGAGATTGGGAATTGAATTAAATGCTAAAATGAGGCCACGAGTGAGGTTGGGGAATCTGTAAAATAAACATAGTGGCATTCAGTTAGAATGCATTCATTCCTAAGTATAGCAGATATAAGCTATAAGGTTGGATTCCTTTTAACCTTCTGTGGTGTAGTGGTAGCGCTTTGACTTAGTAAACATAAGTACTAGGTTCGAGTCCCGGTCGGGGTAAAAAATGATTCATGTTTTCACATATGTAATGTGCTTATTTGAATTTCATGGCCCGAATGAGATTGGGAATTGAATTAAATGCTAAAATGAAGCCACGAGTGAGGTTGGAAAATCTGTAATATGAACATAGTGGCATTCAGTTAGAATGCTTTCATTCCTAAGTATAGCAGATATAAGCTATAAGGTTGGATTCCTTTTAACCTTCTGTGGGGTAGTGGTAGCGCCTTGACTTAGTAATCATAAGTCCTAGGTTCGAGTCCCGGTCGGGGTAAAAAATACTTCATGTTTTCACATATGTAATGTGCTTATTTGTATTTCATGGTCAGAATGAGATTGGGAATTGAATTAAATGCTAAAATGAAGCCACGAGTGAGGTTGGGGAATCTGTAATATGAACATAGTGGCATTCAGTTAGAATGCGTTCATTCCTAAGTATCGCAGATATAAGCTATAAGGTTGGATTCCTTTTAACCTTCTGTGGTGTAGTGGTAGCGCCTTGACTTAGTAATCATAAGTCCTAGGTTCGAGTCCCGGTCGGGGTAAAAAATAATTCATGTTTTCACATATGCAATATGCTTATTTGTATTTCATGGCCCGAATAAGATTGGGAATTGAATTAAATGCTAAAATGAAGCCACGAGTGAGGTTGGGGAATCTGTAATATGAATATAGTGGCATTCAGTTAGAATGCGTTCATTAATAAGTATAGCAGATATAAGCTATAAGGTTGGATTCCTTTTAACCTTCTGTGGTGTAGTGATAGCGCCTTGACTTAGTAATCATAAGTCCTAGGTTCGAGTCCCGGTCGGGGTAAAAAATGATTTATGTTTTCACATATGTAATGTGCTTATTTGTATTTCATGGCCCGAATGAGATTGGGAATTGAATTAAATGCTAAAATGAAGCCACGAGTGAGGTTGGGGATTCTGTAATATGAACATAGTGGCATTCAGTTAGAATGCGTTCATTCCTAAGTATAGCAGATATAAGCTATAAGGTTGGATTCCTTTTAACCTTCTGTGGTGTAGTGATAGCGCCTTGACTTAGTAATCATAAGTCCTAGGTTCGAGTCCCGGTCGGGGTAAAAAAATGATTCATGTTTTCACATATGTAATGTGCTCATTTGTATATATATATATATATATATATATATATATATATATATATATATATATATATATATATATATATATATATATATATATATATATATATATATATATACATATATATATATATATATATATATATATATATATATATATATATATATATATATATATATATATATATATATATATATATATATATATATATATATATATATATATATATATATATATATATATATATATATATATATATATATATATATATATATATATATATATATATATATATATATATATATATATATATATATATATATATATATATATATATATATATATATATATATATATATATATATATATATATATATATATATATATATATATATATATATATATATATATATATATATATATATATATATATATATATATATATATATATATATATATATATATATATATATATATATATATATATATATATATATATATATATATATATATATATATATATATATATATATATATATATATATATATATATATATATATATATATATATATATATATATATATATATATATATATATATATATATATATATATATATATATATATATATATATATATATATATATATATGTTCATATTACAGCTTCCCTAACCTCACTCGTGGCTTCGTTTTAGCATTTAATTCAATTCCCAATCTCATTCGGGCCATGATATACCAAATAAGCACATTACATATGTGAAAACATGAATCATTCTTTACCCCGACCGGGACTCGAACCTAGGACTTATGATTACTAAGTCAAGGCGCTACCACTACACCACAGAAGGTTAAAAGGAATCCAACCTTATAGCTTATATCTGCTATACTTAGGAATGAACGCATTCTTTCTGAATGCCACTATGTTCATATTACAGATTCCCTAACCTCACTCGTGGCTTCGTTTTAGCATTAAATTCAATTCCCAATCTCATT
>JAXCGZ010010393.1:20000-22500 GCA_037179515.1 Halocaridina rubra | reverse complement strand
AACATGAAGTATTTTTTACCCCGACCGGGACTCGAACCTAGGACTTATGATTACTAAGTCAAGGCGCTACCACTACACCACAGAAGGTTAAAAGGAATCCAACCTTATAGCTTATATCTGCTATACTTAGAAATGAAAGCATTCTAACTGAATGCCACTATGTTCATATTACAGATTCCCCAACCTCACTCGTGGCTTCATTTTAGCATTTAATTCAATTCCCAATCTCATTCGGGCCATGATATACCAAATAAGCACATTACATATGTGAAAACATGAATCATTCTTTACCCCGACCGGGACTCGAACCTAGGACTTATGATTACTAAGTCAAGGTGCTACCACTACACCACAGAAGGTTAAAAGGAATCCAACCTTATAGCTTATATCTGCTATACTTAGGAATGAACGCATTCTATCTGAATGCCACTATGTTCATATTACAGATTCCCTAACCTCACTCGTGGCTTCATTTTAGCATTTAATTCAATTCCCAATCTCATTCGGGCCATGAAATACAAATAAGCACATTACATATGTGAAAACATGAATCATTCTTTACCCCGACCGGGACTCGAAGCTAGGACTTATGATTACTAAGTCAAGGTGCTACCACTACACCACAGAAGGTTAAAAGGAATCCAACCTTATAGCTTTTACATGCTATACTTAGGAATGAACGCATTCTAACTGAATGCCACTATGTCCATATTACAGATTCCCCAACCTCACTCGTGGCTTCATTTTAGCATTTAATTCAATTCCCAATCTCATTCGGGCCATGAAATACAAATAAGCACATTACATATGTGAAAACATGAATCATTTTTTACCCCGAGCGGGACTCGAACCTAGGACTTATGATTACTATGTCAAGGCGCTAAAATGAAGCCACGAGTGAGGTTGTTGAATCTGTAATATGAACATAGTGGCATTCAGTTAGAATGCGTTCATTCCTAAGTATAGCAGATATAAGCAATAAGGTTGGATTCCTTTTAACCTTCTCTGGTGTAGTGGTAGCGCCTTGACTTAGTAATCATAAGTCCTAGGTTCGAGTCCCGGTCGGGGTAAAAAATGATTCATGTTTTCACATATGTAATGTGCTTATTTGTATTTCATAGCCCGAATGAGATTGGGAAATGAATTAAATGCTAAAATGAGGCCACGAGTGAGGTTGGGGAATCTGTAAAATAAACATAGTGGCATTCAGTTAGAATGCGTTCATTCCTAAGTATAGCAGATATAAGCTATAAGGTTGGATTCCTTTTAACCTTCTGTGGTGTAGTGGTAGCGCTTTGACTTAGTAAACATAAGTCCTAGGTTCGAGTCCCGGTTGGGGTAAAAAATGATTCATGTTTTCACATATGTAATGTGCTTATTTGTATTTCATCGCCCGAATGAGATTGGGAATTGAATTAAATGCTAAAATGAAGCCACGAGTGAGTTTGGGGAATCTGTAATATGAACATAGTGGCATTCAGTTAGAATGCTTTCATTCCTAAGTATAGCAGATATAAGCTATAAGGTTGGATTCCTTTTAACCTTCTGTGGTGTAGTGGTAGCGCCTTGACTTAGTAATCATAAGTCCTAGGTTCGAGTCCCGGTCGGGGTAAAAAATACTTCATGTTTTCACATATGTAATGTGCTTATTTGTATTTCATGGTCAGAATGAGATTGGGAATTGAATTAAATGCTAAAATGAAGCCACGAGTGAGGTTGGGGAATCTGTAATATGAACATAGTGGCATTCAGTTAGAATGCTTTCATTCCTAAGTATAGCAGATATAAGCTATAAGGTTGGATTCCTTTTAACCTTCTGTGGTGTAGTGGTAGCGCCTTGACTTAGTAATCATAAGTCCTAGGTTCGAGTCCCGGTCGGGGTAAAAAATACTTCATGTTTTCACATATGTAATGTGCTTATTTGTATTTCATGGTCAGAATGAGATTGGGAATTGAATTAAATGCTAAAATGAAGCCACGAGTGAGGTTGGGGAATCTGTAATATGAACATAGTGGCATTCAGTTAGAATGCGTTCATTCCTAAGTATAGCAGATATAAGCTATAAGGTTGGATTCCTTTTAACCTTCTGTGGTGTAGTGGTAGCGCCTTGACTTAGTAATCATAAGGCCTAGGTTCGAGTCCCGGTCGGGGTAGAAAATGATTCATGTTTTCACATATGCAATATGCTTATTTGTATTTCATGGCCCGAATAAGATTGGGAATTGAATTAAATGCTAAAATGAAGCCACGAGTGAGGTTGGGGAATCTGTAATATGAACATAGTGGCATTCAGTTAGAATGCGTTCATTAATAAGTATAGCAGATATAAGCTATAAGGTTGGATTCCTTGTAACCTTCTGTGGTGTAGTGATAGCGCCTTGACTTAGTAATCATAAGTCCTAGGTTCGAGTCCCGGTCTGGGTAAAAAATGATTCATGTTTTCACATATGTAATGTGCTTATTTGTATTTCATGGCCCGAATGAGATTGGGAATTGAAT
>JAXCGZ010010393.1:0-15000 GCA_037179515.1 Halocaridina rubra | reverse complement strand
ATATATATATATATATATATATATATATATATATATATATATATATATATATATATGTTCATATTACAGCTTCCCTAACCTCACTCGTGGCTTCGTTTTAGCATTTAATTCAATTCCCAATCTCATTCGGGCCATGATATACCAAATAAGCACATTACATATGTGAAAACATGAATCATTCTTTACCCCGACCGGGACTCGAACCTAGGACTTATGATTACTAAGTCAAGGCGCTACCACTACACCACAGAAGGTTAAAAGGAATCCAACCTTATAGCTTATATCTGCTATACTTAGGAATGAACGCATTCTATCTGAATGCCACTATGTTCATATTACAGATTCCCTAACCTCACTCGTGGCTTCGTTTTAGCATTTAATTCAATTCCCAATCTCATTCGGGCCATGAAATACCAAATAAGCACATTACATATGTGAAAACATGAATCATTCTTTACCCCGACCGGGACTCGAACCTAGGACTTATGATTACTAAGTCAAGGCGCTACCACTACACCACAGAAGGTTAAAAGGAATCCAACCTTATAGCTTTTATATGCTATACTTAGGAATGAACGCATTCTAACTGAATGCCACTATGTCCATATTACAGATTCCCCAACCTCACTCGTGGCTTCATTTTAGCATTTAATTCAATTCCCAATCTCATTCGGGCCATGAAATACAAATAAGCACATTACATATGTGAAAACATGAATCATTTTTTACCCCGACCGGGACTCGAACCAAGGACTTATGATTACTATGTCAAGGCGCTAATATGAAGCCACGAGTGAGGTTGGAATGCGTTCATTCCTAAGTATAGCAGATATAAGCAATAAGGTTGGATTCCTTTTAACCTTCTGTGGTGTAGTGGTAGCGCCTTGACTTAGTAATCATAAGTCCTAGGTTCGAGTCCCGGTCGGGGTAAAAAATGATTCATGTTTTCACATATGTAATGTGCTTATTTGTATTTCATAGCCCGAATGAGATTGGGAATTGAATTAAATGCTAAAATGAGGCCACGAGTGAGGTTGGGGAATCTGTAAAATAAACATAGTGGCATTCAGTTAGAATGCGTTCATTCCTAAGTATAGCAGATATAAGCTATAAGGTTGGATTCCTTTTAACCTTCTGTGGTGTAGTGGTAGCGCTTTGACTTAGTAAACATAAGTCCTAGGTTCGAGTCCCGGTTGGGGTAAAAAATGATTCATGTTTTCACATATGTAATGTGCTTATTTGTATTTCATGGCCCGAATGAGATTGGGAATTGAATTAAATGCTAAAATGAAGCCACGAGTGAGGTTGGGGAATCTGTAATATGAACATAGTGGCATTCAGTTAGAATGCTTTCATTCCTAAGTATAGCAGATATAAGCTATAAGGTTGGATTCCTTTTAACCTTCTGTGGTGTAGTGGTAGCGCCTTGACTTAGTAATCATAAGTCCTAGGTTCGAGTCCCGGTCGGGGTAAAAAATACTTCATGTTTTCACATATGTAATGTGCTTATTTGTATTTCATGGTCAGAATGAGATTGGGAATTGAATTAAATGCTAAAATGAAGCCACGAGTGAGGTTGGGGAATCTGTAATATGAACATAGTGGCATTCAGTTAGAATGCGTTCATTCCTAAGTATAGCAGATATAAGCTATAAGGTTGGATTCCTTTTAACCTTCTGTGGTGTAGTGGTAGCGCCTTGACTTAGTAATCATAAGTCCTAGGTTCGAGTCCCGGTCGGGGTAAAAAATTATTCATGTTTTCACATATGCAATATGCTTATTTGTATTTCATGGCCCGAATAAGATTGGGAATTGAAATAAATGCTAAAATGAAGCCACGAGTGAGGTTGGGGAATCTGTAATATGAACATAGTGGCATTCAGTTAGAATGCGTTCATTAATAAGTATAGCAGATATAAGCCATAAGGATGGATTCCTTTTAACCTTCTGTGGTGTAGTGATAGCGCCTTGACTTAGTAATCATAAGTCCTAGGTTCGAGTCCCGGTCCGGGTAAAAAATGATTCATGTTTTCACATATGTAATGTGCTTATTTGTATTTCATGGCCCGTATGAGATTGGGAATTGAATTAAATGCTAAAATGAAGCCACGAGTGAGGTTGGAAAATCTGTAATATGAACATAGTGGCATTCAGTTAGAATGCGTTCATTCCTAAGTATAGCAGATATAAGCAATAAGGTTGGATTCCTTTTAACCTTCTGTGGTGTAGTGGTAGCGCCTTGACTTAGTAATCATAAGTCCTAGGTTCGAGTCCCGGTCGGGGTAAAAAATGATTCATGTTTTCACATATGTAATGTGCTTATTTGTATTTCATAGCCCGAATGAGATTGGGAATTGAATTAAATGCTAAAATGAGGCCACGAGTGAGGTTGGGGAATCTGTAAAATAAACATAGTGGCATTCAGTTAGAATGCGTTCATTCCTAAGTATAGCAGATATAAGCTATAAGGTTGGATTCCTTTTAACCTTCTGTGGTGTAGTGGTAGCGCTTTGACTTAGTAAACATAAGTACTAGGTTCGAGTCCCGGTCGGGGTAAAAAATGATTCATGTTTTCACATATGTAATGTGCTTATTTGTATTTCATGGCCCGAATGAGATTGGGAATTGAATTAAATGCTAAAATGAAGCCACGAGTGAGGTTGGAAAATCTGTAATATGAACATAGTGGCATTCCGTTAGAATGCTTTCATTCCTAAGTATAGCAGATATAAGCTATAAGGTTGGATTCCTTTTAACCTTCTGTGGTGTAGTGGTAGCGCCTTGACTTAGTAATCATAAGTCCTAGGTTCGAGTCCCGGTCGGGGTAAAAAATACTTCATGTTTTCACATATGTAATGTGCTTATTTGTATTTCATGGTCAGAATGAGATTGGGAATTGAATTAAATGCTAAAATGAAGCCACGAGTGAGGTTGGGGAATCTGTAATATGAACATAGTGGCATTCAGTTAGAATGCGTTCATTCCTAAGTATCGCAGATATAAGCTATAAGGTTGGATTCCTTTTAACCTTCTGTGGTGTAGTGGTAGCGCCTTGACTTAGTAATCATAAGTCCTAGGTTCGAGTCCCGGTCGGGGTAAAAAATGATTCATGTTTTCACATATGCAATATGCTTATTTGTATTTCATGGCCCGAATAAGATTGGGAATTGAATTAAATGCTAAAATGAAGCCACGAGTGAGGTTGGGGAATCTGTAATATGAACATAGTGGCATTCAGTTAGAATGCGTTCATTCCTAAGTATAGCAGATATAAGCTATAAGGTTGGATTCCTTTTAACCTTCTGTGGTGTAGTGATAGCGCCTTGACTTAGTAATCATAAGTCCTAGGTTCGAGTCCCGGTCGGGGTAAAAAATGATTCATGTTTTCACATATGTAATGTGCTTATTTGTATTTCATGGCCCGAATGAGATTGGGAATTGAATTAAATGCTAAAATGAAGCCACGAGTGAGGTTGGGGATTCTGTAATATGAACATAGTGGCATTCAGTTAGAATGCGTTCATTCCTAAGTATAGCAGATATAAGCTATAAGGTTGGATTCCTTTTAACCTTCTGTGGTGTAGTGGTAGCGCTTTGACTTAGTAATCATAAGTCCTAGGTTCAAGTCCCGGTCGGGGTAAAAAATGATTCATGTTTTCACATATATAATGTGCTTATTTGTATTTCATGGCCCGAATGAAGTTGGGAATTGAATTAAATGCTAAAATGAAGCCACGAGTGAGGTTGTTGAATCTGTAATATGAACATAGTGGCATTCAGTTAGAATGCGTTCATTCCTAAGTATAGCAGATATAAGCAATAAGGTTGGATTCCTTTTAACCTTCTGTGGTGTAGTGGTAGCGCCTTGACTTAGTAATCATAAGTCCTAGGTTCGAGTCCCGGTCGGGGTAAAAAATGATTCATGTTTTCACATATGTAATGTGCTTATTTGTATTTCATAGCCCGAATGAGATTGGGAATTGAATTAAATGCTAAAATGAGGCCACGAGTGAGGTTGGGGAATCTGTAAAATAAACATAGTGGCATTCAGTTAGAATGCGTTCATTCCTAAGTATAGCAGATATAAGCTATAAGGTTGGATTCCTTTTAACCTTCTGTGGTGTAGTGGTAGCGCTTTGACTTAGTAAACATAAGTCCTAGGTTCGAGTCCCGGTTGGGGTAAAAAATTATTCATGTTTTCACATATGTAATGTGCTTATTTGTATTTCCTGGCCCGAATGAGATTGGGAATTGAATTAAATGCTAAAATGAAGCCACGAGTGAGTTTGGGGAATCTGTAATATGAACATAGTGGCATTCAGTTAGAATGCTTTCATTCCTAAGTATAGCAGATATAAGCTATAAGGTTGGATACCTTTTAACCTTCTGTGGTGTAGTGGTAGCGCCTTGACTTAGTAATCATAAGTCCTAGGTTCGAGTCCCGGTCGGGGTAAAAAATACTTCATGTTTTCACATATGTAATGTGCTTATTTGTATTTCATGGTCAGAATGAGATTGGGAATTGAATTAAATGCTAAAATGAAGCCACGAGTGAGGTTGGGGAATCTGTAATATGAACATAGTGGCATTCAGTTAGAATGCTTTCATTCCTAAGTATAGCAGATATAAGCTATAAGGTTGGATTCCTTTTAACCTTCTGTGGTGTAGTGGTAGCGCCTTGACTTAGTAATCATAAGTCCTAGGTTCGAGTCCCGGTCGGGGTAAAAAATACTTCATGTTTTCACATATGTAATGTGCTTATTTGTATTTCATGGTCAGAATGAGATTGGGAATTGAATTAAATGCTAAAATGAAGCCACGAGTGAGGTTGGGGAATCTGTAATATGAACATAGTGGCATTCAGTTAGAATGCGTTCATTCCTAAGTATAGCAGATATAAGCTATAAGGTTGGATTCCTTTTAACCTTCTGTGGTGTAGTGGTAGCGCCTTGACTTAGTAATCATAAGTCCTAGGTTCGAGTCCCGGTCGGGGTAAAAAATGATTCATGTTTTCACATATGCAATATGCTTATTTGTATTTCATGGCCCGAATAAGATTGGGAATTGAATTAAATGCTAAAATGAAGCCACGAGTGAGGTTGGGGAATCTGTAATATGAACATAGTGGCATTCAGTTAGAATGCGTTCATTAATAAGTATAGCAGATATAAGCTATAAGGTTGGATTCCTTTTAACCTTCTGTGGTGTAGTGATAGCGCCTTGACTTAGTAATCATAAGTCCTAGGTTCGAGTCCCGGTCTGGGTAAAAAATGATTCATGTTTTCACATATGTAATGTGCTTATTTGTATTTCATGGCCCGAATGAGATTGGGAATTGAATTAAATGCTAAAATGAAGCCACGAGTGAGGTTGGGGATTCTGTAATATGAACATAGTGGCATTCAGTTAGAATGCGTTCATTCCTAAGTATAGCAGATATAAGCAATAAGGTTGGATTCCTTTTAACCTTCTGTGGTGTAGTGGTAGCGCCTTGACTTAGTAATCATAAGTCCTAGGTTCGAGTCCCGGTCGGGGTAAAAAATGATTCATGTTTTCACATATGTAATGTGCTTATTTGTATTTCATAGCCCGAATGAGATTGGGAATTGAATTAAATGCTAAAATGAGGCCACGAGTGAGGTTGGGGAATCTGTAAAATAAACATAGTGGCATTCAGTTAGAATGCGTTCATTCCTAAGTATAGCAGATATAAGCTATAAGTTTGGATTCCTTTTAACCTTCTGTGGTGTAGTGGTAGCGCTTTGACTTAGTAAACATAAGTCCTAGGTTCGAGTCCCGGTCGGGGTAAAAAATGATTCATGTTTTCACATATGTAATGTGCTTATTTGTATTTCATGGCCCGAATGAGATTGGGAATTGAATTAAATGCTAAAATGAAGCCACGAGTGAGGTTGGGGAATCTGTAATATGAACATAGTGGCATTCAGTTAGAATGCTTTCATTCCTAAGTATAGCAGATATAAGCTATAAGGTTGGATTCCTTTTAACCTTCTGTGGTGTAGTGGTAGCGCCTTGACTTAGTAATCATAAGTCCTAGGTTCGAGTCCCGGTCGGGGTAAAAAATGATTCATGTTTTCACATATGTAATGTGCTTATTTGTATTTCATAGCCCGAATGAGATTGGGAATTGAATTAAATGCTAAAATGAGGCCACGAGTGAGGTTGGGGAATCTGTAAAATAAACATAGTGGCATTCAGTTAGAATGCGTTCATTCCTAAGTATAGCAGATATAAGCTATAAGGTTGGATTCCTTTTAATCTTCTGTGGTGTAGTGGTAGCGCTTTGACTTAGTAAACATAAGTCCTAGGTTCGAGTCCCGGTCGGGGTAAAAAATGATTCATGTTTTCACATATGTAATGTGCTTATTTGTATTTCATGGCCCGAATGAGATTGGGAATTGAATTAAATGCTAAAATGAAGCCACGAGTGAGGTTGGGGAATCTGTAATATGAACATAGTGGCATTCAGTTAGAATGCTTTCATTTCTAAGTATAGCAGATATAAGCTATAAGGTTGGATTCCTTTTAACCTTCTGTGGTGTAGTGGTAGCGCCTTGACTTAGTAATCATAAGTCCTAGGTTCGAGTCCCGGTCGGGGTAAAAAATACTTCATGTTTTCACATATGTAATGTGCTTATTTGTATTTCATGGTCAGAATGAGATTGGGAATTGAATTAAATGCTAAAATGAAGCCACGAGTGAGGTTGGGGAATCTGTAATATGAACATAGTGGCATTCAGTTAGAATGCGTTCATTCCTAAGTATAGCAGATATAAGCTATAAAGTTGGATTCCTTTTAACCTTCTGTGGTGTAGTGGTAGCGCCTTGACTTAGTAATCATAAGTCCTAGGTTCGAGTCCCGGTCCGGGTAAAAAATGATTCATGTTTTCACATATGCAATATGCTTATTTGTATTTCATGGCCCGAATAAGATTGGGAATTGAATTAAATGCTAAAATGAAGCCACGAGTGAGGTTGGGGAATCTGTAATATGAACATAGTGGCATTCAGTTAGAATGCGTTCATTAATAAGTATAGCAGATATAAGCTATAAGGTTGGATTCCTTTTAACCTTCTGTGGTGTAGTGATAGCGCCTTGACTTAGTAATCATAAGTCCTAGGTTCGAGTCCCGGTCCGGGTAAAAAATGATTCATGTTTTCACATATGTAATGTGCTTATTTGTATTTCATGGCCTGAATGAGATTGGGAATTGAATTAAATGCTAAAATGAAGCCACGAGTGAGGTTGGGGATTCTGTAATATGAACATAGTGGCATTCAGTTAGAATGCGTTCATTCCTAAGTATAGCAGATATAAGCTATAAGGTTGGATTCCTTTTAACCTTCTGTGGTGTAGTGGTAGCGCCTTGACTTAGTAATCATAAGTCCTAGGTTCGATTCCCGGTCGGGGTAAAAAATACTTCATGTTTTCACATATGTAATGTGCTTATTTGTATTTCATGGTCAGAATGAGATTGGGAATTGAATTAAATGCTAAAATGAAGCCACGAGTGAGGTTGGGGAATCTGTAATATGAACATAGTGGCATTCAGTTAGAATGCGTTCATTCCTAAGTATAGCAGATATAAGCTATAAGGTTGGATTCCTTTTAACCTTTTGTGGTGTAGTGGTAGCGCCTTGACTTAGTAATCATAAGTCCTAGGTTCGAGTCCCGGTCGGGGTAAAAAAATGATTCATGTTTTCACATATGTAATATGCTCATTTGTATATATATATATATATATATATATATATATATATATATATATATATATATATATATATATATATATATATATATATATATATATATATATATATATATATATATAATACATATATATATATATATATATATATATATATATATATATATATATATATATATATATATATATATATATATATATATATATATATATATATATATATATATATATATATATATATATATATATATATATATATATATATTATATATATATATATATATATATATATATATATATATATATATATATATATATATATATATATATATATATATATATATATATATATATATATATATATATATATATATATATATATATATACATATATATATATATATATATATATATATATATATATATATATATATATATATATATATATATATATATATATATATATATACATACATATATATATATATATATATATATATATATATATATATATATATATATATATATATATATATATATATATATATATATATATATATATATATATATATATATATATATATATATATATATATATATATATATATATATATATATATATATATATATATATATATATATATATATATATATATATATATATATATATATATATATATATATATATATATATATATATATATATATATATATATATATATATATATATATATATATATATATATATATATATATATATATATATATATATATATATATATATATATATATATATATATATATATATATATATATATATATATATATATATATATATATATACATATATATATATATATATATATATATATATATATATATATATATATATATATATATATATATATATATATATATATATATATATATATATATATATATATATATATATATATATATATATATATATATATATATATATATATATATATATATATATATATATATATATATATATATATATATATATATATATATATATATATATATATATGTTCATATTACAGCTTCCCTAACCTCACTCGTGGCTTCGTTTTAGCATTTAATTCAATTCCCAATCTCATTCGGGCCATGATATACCAAATAAGCACATTACATATGTGAAAACATGAATCATTCTTTACCCCGACCGGGACTCGAACCTAGGACTTATGATTACTAAGTCAAGGCGCTACCACTACACCACAGAAGGTTAAAAGGAATCCAACCTTATAGCTTTTATATGCTATACTTAGGAATGAACGCATTCTAACTGAATGCCACTATGTCCATATTACAGATTCCCCAACCTCACTCGTGGCTTCATTTTAGCATTTAATTCAATTCCCAATCTCATTCGGGCCATGAAATACAAATAAGCACATTACATATGTGAAAACATGAATCATTTTTTACCCCGACCGGGACTCGAACCTAGGACTTATGATTACTATGTTAAGGCGCTAAAATGAAGCCACGAGTGAGGTTGGGGAATCTGTAATATGAACATAGTGGCATTCAGTTAGAATGCGTTCATTCCTAAGTATAGCAGATATAAGCAATAAGGTTGGATTCCTTTTAACCTTCTGTGGTGTAGTGGTAGCGCCTTGACTTAGTAATCATAAGTCCTAGGTTCGAGTCCCGGTCGGGGTAAAAAATGATTCATGTTTTCACATATGTAATGTGCTTATTTGTATTTCATAGCCCGAATGAGATTGGGAATTGAATTAAATGCTAAAATGAGGCCACGAGTGAGGTTGGGGAATCTGTAAAATAAACATAGTGGCATTCAGTTAGAATGCGTTCATTCCTAAGTATAGCAGATATAAGCTATAAGGTTGGATTCCTTTTAACCTTCTGTGGTGTAGTGGTAGCGCTTTGACTTAGTAAACATAAGTCCTAGGTTCGAGTCCCGGTCGGGGTAAAAAATGATTCATGTTTTCACATATGTAATGTGCTTATTTGTATTTCATGGCCCGAATGAGATTGGGAATTGAATTAAATGCTAAAATGAAGCCACGAGTGAGGTTGGGGAATCTGTAATATGAACATAGTGGCATTCAGTTAGAATGCTTTCATTCCTAAGTATAGCAGATATAAGCTATAAGGTTGGATTCCTTTTAACCTTCTGTGGTGTAGTGGTAGCGCCTTGACTTAGTAATCATAAGTCCTAGGTTCGAGTCCCGGTCGGGGTAAAAAATGATTCATGTTTTCACATATGCAATATGCTTATTTGTATTTCATGGCCCGAATAAGATTGGGAATTGAATTAAATGCTAAAATGAAGCCACGAGTGAGGTTGGGAATCTGTAATATAAACATAGTGGCATTCAGTTAGAATGCGTTCATTAATAAGTATAGCAGATATAAGCTATAAGGTTGGATTCCTTTTAACCTTCTGTGGTGTAGTGATAGCGCCTTGACTTAGTAGTCATAAGTCCTAGGTTCGAGTCCCGGTCGGGGTAAAAAATGATTCATGTTTTCACATATGTAATGTGCTTATTTGTATTTCATGGCCCGAATGAGATTGGGAATTGAATTAAATGCTAAAATGAAGCCACGAGTGAGGTTGGGGATTCTGTAATATGAACATAGTGGCATTCAGTTAGAATGCGTTCATTCCTAAGTATAGCAGATATAAGCAATAAGGTTGGATTCCTTTTAACCTTCTGTGGTGTTGTGGTAGCGCCTTGACTTAGTAATCATAAGTCCTAGGTTCGAGTCCCGGTCGGGGTAAAAAATGATTCATGTTTTCACATATGTAATGTGCTTATTTGTATTTCATAGCCCGAATGAGATTGGGAATTGAATTAAATGCTAAAATGAGGCCACGAGTGAGGTTGGGGAATCTGTAAAATAAACATAGTGGCATTCAGTTAGAATGCATTCATTCCTAAGTATAGCAGATATAAGCTATAAGGTTGGATTCCTTTTAACCTTCTGTGGTGTAGTGGTAGCGCTTTGACTTAGTAAACATAAGTACTAGGTTCGAGTCCCGGTCGGGGTAAAAAATGATTCATGTTTTCACATATGTAATGTGCTTATTTGTATTTCATGGCCCGAATGAGATTGGGAATTGAATTAAATGCTAAAATGAAGCCACGAGTGAGGTTGGAAAATCTGTAATATGAACATAGTGGCATTCAGTTAGAATGCTTTCATTCCTAAGTATAGCAGATATAAGCTATAAGGTTGGATTCCTTTTAACCTTCTGTGGTGTAGTGGTAGCGCCTTGACTTAGTAATCATAAGTCCTAGGTTCGAGTCCCGGTCGGGGTAAAAAATACTTCATGTTTTCACATATGTAATGTGCTTATTTGTATTTCATGGTCAGAATGAGATTGGGAATTGAATTAAATGCTAAAATGAAGCCACGAGTGAGGTTGGGGAATCTGTAATATGAACATAGTGGCATTCAGTTAGAATGCGTTCATTCCTAAGTATCGCAGATATAAGCTATAAGGTTGGATTCCTTTTAACCTTCTGTGGTGTAGTGGTAGCGCCTTGACTTAGTAATCATAAGTCCTAGGTTCGAGTCCCGGTCGGGGTAAAAAATACTTCATGTTTTCACATATGTAATGTGCTTATTTGTATTTCATGGCCCGAATGAGATTGGGAATTGAATTAAATGCTAAAATGAAGCCACGAGTGAGGTTGGGGAATCTGTAATATGAATATAGTGGCATTCAGTTAGAATGCGTTCATTAATAAGTATAGCAGATATAAGCTATAAGGTTGGATTCCTTTTAACCTTCTGTGGTGTAGTGATAGCGCCTTGACTTAGTAATCATAAGTCCTAGGTTCGAGTCCCGGTCGGGGAAAAAATGATTATGTTTTCACATATGTAATGTGCTATTTGTATTTATGGCGAATAGATTGGGAATTAATTAAATGTAAAATAAGCAGATAGGTTGGATTCTGTAAATAACATATGGATTATTAGAATGGTTATTCTAATATAGAGATATAAGCTATAAGGTTGGATTCTTTTAATTCTGTGGTGTAGTGATAGCGCTTATTAGTAATCATAAGTCTAGGTTGAGTCGGTCGGGGTAAAAAAATGATTATGTTTTAATATGTAATGTGCTATTTGTATATATATATATATATATATATATATATATATATATATATATATATATATATATATATATATATATACATACATATATATATATATATATATATATATATATATATATATATATATATATATATATATATATATATATATATATATATATATATATATATATATATATATATATATATATATATATATATATATATATATATATATATATATATATATATATATATATATATATATATATATATATATATATATATATATATATATATATATATATATATATATATATATATATATATATATATATATATATATATATATATATATATATATATATATATATATATATATATATATATATATATATATATATATATATATATATATATATATATATATATATATATATATATATATATATATATATATATATATATATATACTATATATATATATATATATATATATATATATATATATATATATATATATATATATATATATATATATATATATATATATATATATATATATATATATATATATATATATATATATATATATATATATATATATATATATATATATATATATATATATATATATATATATATATATATATATATATATATATATGTTCATATTACAGCTTCCCTAACCTCACTCGTGGCTTCGTTTTAGCATTTAATTCAATTCCCAATCTCATTCGGGCCATGATATACCAAATAAGCACATTACATATGTGAAAACATGAATCATTCTTTACCCAGACCGGGACTCGAACCTAGGACTTATGATTACTAAGTCAAGGCGCTACCACTACACCACAGAAGGTTAAAAGGAATCCAACCTTATAGCTTATATCTGCTATACTTAGGAATGAACGCATTCTATCTGAATGCCACTATGTTCATATTACAGATTCCCTAACCTCACTCGTGGCTTCGTTTTAGCATTAAATTCAATTCCCAATCTCATTCGGGCCATGAAATACCAAATAAGCACATTACATATGTGAAAACATGAATCATTCTTTACCCCGACCGGGACTCGAACCTAGGACTTATGATTACTAAGTCAAGGCGCTACCACTACACCACAGAAGGTTAAAAGGAATCCAACCTTATAGCTTTTATATGCTATACTTAGGAATGAACGCATTCTAACTGAATGCCACTATGTCCATATTACAGATTCCCCAACCTCACTCGTGGCTTCATTTTAGCATTTAATTCAATTCCCAATCTCATTCGGGCCATGAAATACAAATAAGCACATTACATATGTGAAAACATGAATCATTTTTTACCCCGACCGGGACTCGAACCTAGGACTTATGATTACTATGTCAAGGCGCTAAAATGAAGCCACGAGTGAGGTTGGGGAATCTGTAATATGAACATAGTGGCATTCAGTTAGAATGCGTTCATTCCTAAGTATAGCAGATATAAGCAATAAGGTTGGATTCCTTTTAACCTTCTGTGGTGTAGTGGTAGCGCCTTGACTTAGTAATCATAAGTCCTAGGTTCGAGTCCCGGTCGGGGTAAAAAATGATTCATGTTTTCACATATGTAATGTGCTTATTTGTATTTCATAGCCCGAATGAGATTGGGAATTGAATTAAATGCTAAAATGAGGCCACGAGTGAGGTTGGGGAATCTGTAAAATAAACATAGTGGCATTCAGTTAGAATGCGTTCATTCCTAAGTATAGCAGATATAAGCTATAAGGTTGGATTCCTTTTAACCTTCTGTGGTGTAGTGGTAGCGCTTTGACTTAGTAAACATAAGTCCTAGGTTCGAGTCCCGGTTGGGGTAAAAAATGATTCATGTTTTCACATATGTAATGTGCTTATTTGTATTTCATGGCCCGAATGAGATTGGGAATTGAATTAAATGCTAAAATGAAGCCACGAGTGAGGTTGGGGAATCTGTAATATGAACATAGTGGCATTCAGTTAGAATGCTTTCATTCCTAAGTATAGCAGATATAAGCTATAAGGTTGGATTCCTTTTAACCTTCTGTGGTGTAGTGGTAGCGCCTTGACTTAGTAATCATAAGTCCTAGGTTCGAGTCCCGGTCGGGGTAAAAAATACTTCATGTTTTCACATATGTAATGTGCTTATTTGTATTTCATGGTCAGAATGAGATTGGGAATTGAATTAAATGCTAAAATGAAGCCACGAGTGAGGTTGGGGAATCTGTAATATGAACATAGTGGCATTCAGTTAGAATGCGTTCATTCCTAAGTATAGCAGATATAAGCTATAAGGTTGGATTCCTTTTACCCTTCTGTGGTGTAGTGGTAGCGCCTTGACTTAGTAATCATAAGTCCTAGGTTCGAGTCCCGGTCGGGGTAAAAAATTATTCATGTTTTCACATATGCAATATGCTTATTTGTATTTCATGGCCCGAATAAGATTGGGAATTGAATTAAATGCTAAAATGAAGCCACGAGTGAGGTTGGGGAATCTGTAATATGAACATAGTGGCATTCAGTTAGAATGCGTTCATTAATAAGTATAGCAGATATAAGCCATAAGGTTGGATTCCTTTTAACCTTCTGTGGTGTAGTGATAGCGCCTTGACTTAGTAATCATAAGTCCTAGGTTCGAGTCCCGGTCCGGGTAAAAAATGATTCATGTTTTCACATATGTAATGTGCTTATTTGTATTTCATGGCCCGAATGAGATTGGGAATTGAATTAAATGCTAAAATGAAGCCACGAGTGAGGTTGGAAAATCTGTAATATGAACATAGTGGCATTCAGTTAGAATGCGTTCATTCCTAAGTATAGCAGATATAAGCAATAAGGTTGGATTCCTTTTAACCTTCTGTGGTGTAGTGGTAGCGCCTTGACTTAGTAATCATAAGTCCTAGGTTCGAGTCCCGGTCGGGGTAAAAAATGATTCATGTTTTCACATATGTAATGTGCTTATTTGTATTTCATAGCCCGAATGAGATTGGGAATTGAATTAAATGCTAAAATGAGGCCACGAGTGAGGTTGGGGAATCTGTAAAATAAACATAGTGGCATTCAGTTAGAATGCGTTCATTCCTAAGTATAGCAGATATAAGCTATAAGGTTGGATTCCTTTTAACCTTCTGTGGTGTAGTGGTAGCGCTTTGACTTAGTAAA
>JAXCGZ010010392.1:0-32951 GCA_037179515.1 Halocaridina rubra | reverse complement strand
TGTGTGTGTGGTTTTGTTTGTGTGTGTGTAATTACCTAATTGTGATTACCTAATTGTGTTTACGGGAAAGAGCCCAAAGCTCGTATCTTCCCGTCTCCTGATCGGTTCCATTTTATACTTAGTGATACTTATCATACCTGTCCTTAAAACTATGGATTGAGATAGCATTAACTACCTCCTCGCTTAGCGAATTCCAATTATCAACTACTCTTACACTGAAAAAGTATTTCCTTACATCCTGCGAAGAAGTTTTCTTACGAAGCTTCAAACTATGACCTCTAGTTCTAGAGCCAGCCATATCAAAATATCGATCCCTATCCACTCTATCATAACCATGAAGGAATTTAAAGACTGTCACCATATCCCCCCCTCACTCTTCTAGCTTCGAGTGATGGTAAGTCTAATTCCCTCAGTCTCTCATCATAACTGAGATTGCGTATTTCTGGCACCAGTTTCGTGGCATGTCTTTGAACTTTTTCAAGCTTAGCTATGTGCTTTTTCAAGTGCGGATTCCAAAAGGGGGCTGCATATTCCAGTTTTGGCCTCACATAGGTTACATAAATATTTCTGAACATTTCCTTGTCCATGTGCCTGAAGGCTACCCTTACATTTGATAAGAATGCATATGCTGCCCTTACTATGCCATTTATATGTATTTCTGGAGACAAATCTGCCAGTATGTTTACTCCTAGATCTCTCTCATTTTCTGTCTCTTGAAGTTGTACTCCAGCCACCGAGTAGTCAAGCTTGGGCCTTCTTGCACTTGTACCCATTCTCATTACCTTACATTTTGAAGTATTGAATTTCATTAGCCACTTTTCTGACCACTCATGCAGATTATTTAGATCCTCCTGAAGTTCTCTACCATTGTTCTCGTTTTTTACTTTCTTCACAATCTTTGCATCATCTGCAAACATACTCATGAATGAATTTACAGACTCAGGTAGGTCATTTACATATACAAGGAACAAAAGTGGCCCTAAAACTGAACCCTGTGGAACTCCACTACTAACTCTTCTCCATTCAGACACTGAGTGTCTTACTCTAACCCTCTGTTCCCTTCCTTCTAAGTAAGTTTTTATCCATTCCAAAACATTTCCACCTTTTCTAGCCATTGATTGCAGCTTCCTAATAAGTCTCCCATGTGGAACAGTGTCAAACGCTTTCTGGAAGTCTAGGAATATGCAATCTGCCCAGCCTTCTCTTTCCTGTAAGATTTGGCTTACCTCATCATAAAATTCTAATAAGTTTGTTACTGTTGATCTACCTTCTCTGAAGCCATGTTGCCTCACTGACAAAAAGTGTGTGTGTGTGTGTGTGTGTGTGGTTTTGTTTGTGTGTGTGTAATTACCTAATTGTAATTGCCTCATTGTGACTACGAGAAAGAGCTCCAAGCTCGTAACTTCTCATCTGCTGGTCGGTTCAATATGTATTTTTTTTTTTTTATGATTGTGACATCAGTACAGGCCAAAATAAATCTACCCTCATCGAGCCTGCATATGAAAAAAACATTAAGAGAAACAAAGATGGGGAGTATTCTGACTTGTCAGATGTGAAGGGATAATAGAGACATATAACAAATGTCCAAGATTATTCGATGTTGATGTTGGCATACTCAGTGATACTTATCTTACTTGTCCTTAAAACTGTGGACTGAGTTACCATTAACTACCTCCTCGCTTAGCAAATTCTAATTATCAATCAGTCCTTAAAACTGTGGACTGAGTTACCATTAACTACCTCCTCGCTTAGCGAATTCCAATTATCAACCACTCTTACATTAAAATGTACTTCCTTACATCCACAAAGAAGTTTTCTTACAAAGCTTCAAACTATGACCTCTACTTCTAGCGTCAGCCATATCAAAATATCAATCCTAATCCACTCTGTCATAAACGTGAAGGAATTTAAAAACCGTCACCATGTTCCCCCTAATTCTTCAAGCCTCTCATCATAACTGAGATTGCGTATTTCTGGCACCAGTTTCGTGGCATGTCCTTGAACTTTTTCCAGCTTAACCACGTTCTTTTTCAAGTGTGGATGCCAAAAGGGGGCTGCTTAATCAAGCTTTGGCCTTACATAGGTTACATAAATATTTCTGAACATTTCCTTGTCCATGTGCTTGAAGGCTACTCTTACATTCGCTAAGAAAGCATATGCTGCCCTTCCTATGCTATTTAGATGCTTTTCTGGAGATAAGTCTGCCAGTATGTTTACTCATAGATCTCGCTCATTCTCAGTCTCTTGAAGTTCTGCTCCTGGCATTGAGTAGTCTAGCTTGGGCTTTCTTACACTTCAACCCATTCTCACTACCTTACATTTAGAATTATTGAATTTCATTAGCTACTTTTCTGACCACTCATGCAGACTAATTAGATCTTCCTGAAGTTCTCTGCCATTGTTCTCCTCTCTTACTTTCTTCACTATCTTTGCATCATCTGCAAACATATTCATGAATGAATTTACAAACTCTGGTAGGTTATTTACATATACAAGGAACAAAAGTGGCCCTTAAACTGAACCCTGGAATTTCACTACTAACTCTTCTCCATTCACACACTGTCTTCCTCTAACCCTCTTTTCCCTTCCTTCTTAGTAATTTTTTATTCATTCCAATATTTCCACGTATTCTCGCCATTGGTTGCAGCTTCTTAATAAGTCTCATGTGTGGGACTGTGTCTAATTCTTCCTGGAAGTCTTGGAATATGCAATTCGCCCAGCCCTCTCTTTCCTGTAAGATTCGGCTTACCTCATCATAAAATTCTAATAAGGTTGTTACTGTTGATCTACCTTTTCTGGAGCCATTTTTTTTATGAGTCTGACACTGGGACAAGCAAAAACTGCCCTAATCAATAAAAGCCCGGGCACAAGAAAACACCAAGATGAAGGAAAAGAAAAAGGTTGGGGACAAACAGAGATGAAGCAATATCACACAAAGGAAAACGACAGGCAGAAAACACAGTCAAAGTACAGAGGACCCAGAGATATAGAGGAATAGGTCCTGAGATGACGATGGATCCTCTTTTTGAAGGATGATAGATCATAAGAATTAGGAAAGACAGAAGGAGGAAGAGAGTTCCAGAGTCTGGAGGTAGATTGGAAAAAGAAGTCACTGCACCGACCAATCTGCGAGCTATAAATCTCTACACAGTACCTGTGAGATGAGGCCACTTAGCGAGTGTTACACAGCCTTGGAAGTGGGGGAGGGATATATCTTGCCATCTCATCAGAGCAGCGATCGAAGTAGTAGCGATAGAAAAGAGAAAGGGAAGATACCTTACATCAAACAGAGAGAGAATCCAGATTCAAAGTAAGAGAAGGATCATTAATGAGTCTGACTGTCTTAGATTCAACCCTATCAATGAGATAAGTATAAGAAGAAGTACCACAGATGTGTGAGCAGTATTTTAAGCAGGGACGGATAAGACCTTTATAAACTTTAAGTAGCTGTAAAGAGGGAAAGTAATGACGAAAATGAAACAAAATCACCAATTTTTTGGATGAAGATCTAGAAAATAGGATTTTGTGATTCCTCCAAGACAAGTTAAAGGCTATATGGATTCCTAATATGTTGATAGAATTAAGAGAGTAAATTTCATTAGTTTCGAAGACAATAGGGTTATCTTGGAAGCATTGAATTTAACTAAATATTGAGTGCCCCACTCTGATACCCTCTGCAAATTGGAGTTGAGAGTAAAAGAAAGAGTGATATGAGACTGATTACGAGTACCAGATGAAGGTTGTGAAGCTAAAGGCAGAGGAAATGTGAAGGGTAGAATCGTCAGCAAAGGCATGAAGAAGAGAGGAAGATGGGCATTGTAGAAAATCATTGATGAAGAGAAGGAAAAGAATAGGTGAAAGAACCGAGTCCTGTGGAACACCAATGGTAACGGAGAAAGGGCTAGATGTCGCACCATCAACAACGACAGATATGAAATGGTCAGAAAGAAAACTGGAAATCAGAGAACAGAAAGAAGGGGTAAAGCCATAGGCAGGGAGTTTGGCCAACAGAGCCTTGTGCCAGACTCTGCCAAAAGCCTTAGAGATATCAAGGGCGACGACAAAGGATTTCCCATAGCTCCTCAGAGAAGATGACCATACATGAGCAATATAGGACAGGTAGTCACCAGTGGATCTTGTCTTGCAGAAGCCATACTGGTGATCGGAGATAAGTGAGTTAGATTCAAGACGCTTCAGGAAGTAAGCATTGAGCAAAGCTCAAAAACTTTAGCAATAGAGGAGGTTATGGCAATATGTCGGTAGTTTGAAGGAATAGAGTGGTCACCCTTATTAGGATCAGGTTGAACTAGAGCATGATTCCTAGATGAGGGATAGATACTGGTTGACAGAATGAGGCGAAAAAATTCGACAAAGCACGGGAACCAGTTCATCTGTAAACTCCTTAAGGAACCTAGCAGGTCTACAATCGGGACCAGATGCATTGTCGTTTTTAGCCAGTGAAGAACCTTATGAACTTTTCGTGAAGAAAGGATAAGGGAGGGCATAGGGTTATAGAGGGGTAAAGATTGAGGAACAGGTGCACTTGAATCGTTTATAGAAGAGTTGGTAGAAAAATGAGAGCCAAAGAAAGAGAGTGTCTTTGTCAGTGGGAGAGCAAGCTATAGAACCATCAGAACGAATGAGAAGGGGAAAGCTTGAGTTACAGAAGATTTTGGAGAGGCTTTTTGCCTAAGGACCAGAGGCATTTGTCAGTGGGAGAGGAGTAATGGTCATCAACTTTCTTTCTTATAAAGGAAGCCTTAGACCTTCAAATCTGAGCAGTATAGCAATTCCTAGCAACAATAAAAGCAGAGCGAGTTAAATCGGGAGGAGAGGCTGGCCAAGATCGGTGTGCCCGATTCCTGGCCTGGATAGCCATGGAGCAGGCATGGTCAAACCAAGGTTTTGGGAAGAGAAAGTTTTTGTAGAAGAGAGGATGTACACCTCCATTCCCGAGGTCATGATGTGTTTTCTTAGTAGTTTCTCCATAACTTTGCAAACTATACTTATCAAGGAAACAGATCTATAGTTTAGAGCTGTATCCCTCCTCTTTTTGAAGATAAGTACCACATTCGCTTGTTTCCTGTATCTTGAAATCTCCCCTGATTCCAGCGACTTTTCAAATATGATACTTAGTGCCACTGATATTGATTTAGCACATTTCTTGAGTACATAAGGGGATATATCATCAGGACCTGTAGCTTTATGGGCATCTAACTCCATCAGAGCTTTTCATATCTCTGTGGCTGAAAAGATTATGTTCTGTAATGCTGACCCAAGAGCTCCAATCTCTTCAATCTGAGGGGGTGGGGTATTTTTGCTGTAAATACTGACTGAAGCTCATTGTTTAACATATCTCTTCATCCGTCTCAGTGATGCTGTCATCCATTCTCTTTTGCTTCAAAACCTGTTCTTTTACCTTCAGTTTTCCTCTTATAAAGCTGTGGAAAAGTTTGGGATTTTCTTTAGCCTTCCTGGTGATATCCCTTTCATAGTCTTTTTCTGCCTCTCTTCTTTTACCTAAGTAATCATTTCTTGCTCTTTTATAAGTCTGCCAGTCATTTATGCTTTTTCTCCTCCAATCCCTTTTCCAGAATTTGTCTCTCCACTCCTTAGCTCTCTTACACTCATTATTGAACCATTTCTCTGTGGCATAAATAACTCCTATTTTGGTGGAAGGTATGCAGCAATCTACTATCTTCTCATATTCCTCACAAAAGATATTGTACATGTCTTGTGTGTGTGTGTGTGTGTGTGTGTGTGTGTGTGTGTGTGTGTGTGTGTGTGTGTGCGTGCGTGTGTGTGTAAACACTTTCCTTTGTACCCTTGACTTGAGAAACGGTTTCCAAGTTAACTATTACCCTTCATATGTAAGGCATATCTAGGAAACCCTATAAAGCTCTCTCCTAGGTAATGGTAATCTAAGAAACCGTTTCCTAGGAAACCCCTCCCCAGGTGTCTGTTACCTTGGAAACTGTTTTGGATCACCTGAAGAATTGCCAGCCCCAGAATGTTTTCCCGAAGAATCGTCACCCAGTGAGAGCCAACCTGAATAGTTGTAATCCCATCTTACATCACTGCAGAATCGTCACCCCATACCACAGTGGATATAAAATCCAACACAATATATATAAAATATTTTACTCAGTATTGAAAAATATATTACATATGCTCCATAAAGCAAAATACGAAATAAATATTTCAAAATACATTTAAGACAAAATACAAAATAAGAATTCTAAATGGCATTTTACAATGGGTACTGAACAACAATGAGTTCACATAAAATTTACAGTGCATTATCATAGATGTGATCATTTTACATGAATTCTTGAAGGGAGGAATTTAAAAAACTTAGTTAATGACCACGCATGGTCTTAATGTAACTCTTAATTTGTTCCAAACGATTCAATCGTATGTGTGTGCACACCGGTATTAACAAACAATATTGACTGAATAGATCACAGTTCTGTGCATGTGTCAAGACCTAGAAGTGAATGAAAAGTACTCACTTATACAAAGTCATGTATACCAAAGCTTTAATTTAACAGAAGAAAAATTATTTCATTATATTAAAAAGCTACGTCTGGGATGCGCAGCGGGGATTGATGGGATCACTGCTGAGCATTTGAGATGGGCAGTTGGAACAAAAATTATAAAAGCTTTATGTGAAATTATTACATTATGTATTAGATTTGGAATAGTGCCAGACTCCTTTGCTGGGGGCCTTCTCATCCCACTTCTCAAAAAACCCAACTGTGATACATCTGTGCCCAAAAATTACAGACCAATAATCATTTCAACCACCTTTTCAAAATTGTTAGAAATCATTATTCTTGCAGAATGTGAAGGTCATAAATTTCACGACCTTCAATTTGGATTTGTACCAAATAGAGGAACCACAATGGCTGCCGCCCTTACCCATGATATCATACAATATATGAACTCAAATGACTCCCCTGTATGTGTTTGCTCTTTAGATGCGGAAGGTGCTTTTGATGGAATACCGCATGGTATTCTATTCAAAAAAGCACAAGACATCATTCCAGACATTTACTGGCGGATACTTGTGTATTGGTATCGTAGACTAACAGTTCAAATTAAGTGGGGTGATATTATGAGTGAGGATATCCCAATAAAGAAGGGAACTAGGCAAGGAGGCCTTTCGTCCCCTTTCTTATTCAACTTATTTTATCAAGACATGATAGATAACCTATCAAATATGGAAGGAGGCATCATGATTGATGATGTAAGTTATAATGTGCTCTGTTATGCAGATGATATATTATTATGTAGTGCAACTATCACTGGACTGCAAACCCTAATCAATTATGCCAATGAATACATCACTAATCATGGACTGAGATTCAACCCAGAGAAAACACTTTGCATGACATTTGGTAAAAGCAATTTTAAGAACAAAAAATGGTTCCTTGAAGAATCATGTTTTAAAGAAGTTGACAGTTTAAAATATTTGGGAGTTTGTCTGTCCAATGATAAGAATGCCCGTGCCAACTCAAGGATCAAGGCAGCACGTGGAGCCTTCTTTGCACTGAAAAGTACGGGTGTATTTTCTAATGGTTCTGAAGCATCATCAATTTCATACTTATTTAACACAGCGATACGCCCTGTGCTCATATATGGGCATCAGTGTGTCTCACAAAGCAAAAAAGTAATGGAAGAGACAGAAAAACTACAGAGTAAACTCTTAAAATCAGCACTAAACTTAAAACACACATGTAAAAGTACACCCCTGCTTGATGCAATGAAGATTCCACGTATTGGTTTTTCTATTAGACAGCAGGAGATTACATTACTTAAAAATTGTATGCTTTCAAGTTCACGAACTGCAAAATTTTACAATTATATTCTACGATTGTACTTAAGCAATAAAAAAAGAGATGAAAGAAACCTAGTTGGTAGAGTAATGAATACATTTAAAAAATTCAATTTGTCCTTTGTGAAGTCAACATGTGAAAATCATTATGTTAAAAATAACTTCAAAACAGTATTCTCAAAAAATGATGGACTAGTTGACTCTATTATAGTTCTCTCTAGCAATCTGAATAAAGAGAATAGGGAAATGATGAATGCTCTGCTGTCTCCATTTTAACATTTTTCTTACATAAATATGAACATGCAATGTAATATATAATTATGTGTTTTTGCAAAATCCTATTGTATTTCTATGTATGCTATTTATCTCCTCTGAAGGCTGAATAAAATTATTATTATTATTATTATTATTATTATTATTATTATTATTATTATTATTATTATTATTATTATTATTATTATTATTATTATTATTATTATAATATTCTGGTATGCTCTCCATTCATCATTTTGAATACCTAATCCTTGTCAAACCACTGTGAGTGTTATAGGAAAATGAGTGACAACACCCCTTGCCTCGGCAATTTCCATGTAGCCAACTGAATTGATTCTGCTCGTATCGAAGATACCAAAAACCCAATTAGGAGAATGTGGCGTACATCCATGATGATGTTTCGGCTTAAAGGTAGATGCAAGATTCGTCAGTTTATACGGTGACCACAAATCCATCAAGTTTAACTGGGTTTGTTTCAGAATACTAAGCACAGATCTCTCTAAGAAAAGCTGTAGCAGTCTATCATCGCTTTCTCAAAAAAGGTTCACCTGACAACCAGCTAGCGTTTCTCCAATATGCTCACGCCAAAGGTACATAACATGAACCCATTTTTTAAGTGAAATGTTAGAAAGGACCCCCCAAAAAAATATTCTTATAGACTTACTGGATTTGTACTTCAAGCAGACTTCGATTGGCATTTCCAGAGAAAACTATTCTTCGATCTGGAACACTTTGTCTAGTTTCTCCAAGTTCTCCCACTTAACTTTCACTCTTTAAAAGCTTCTTGTGTTGCATCCACCGAATAACTTCCGAGGAATCATCACTCGCTAGTGGAAATACGTTGTGGAAGGTATTGCATACCATGGCCGACTGATAATTATAACTAAAAATCTTTGAGTCTAGTTACTTTCAGCGACCTATCTAGTATTTGCGAGTCCCCAAGCAATTCACTAACTACCAAATTTCGCGAATCGTAAGAATCGTCATTACTCTCAAAAGAACCTTAACTGAACAAGAAAAATAGGCAAAACACTATAGAGACAGGAAGGACGAAAAAAAGGTACTAATGAGAGGCTATCTAAATGCGCCCTGAATTTATTGTTTTCGTCATCATAAAAAAAAAAAATGGAATATATGTAACTTTTAAAGTACTGGAACTAAATAGAATATGTTCTGCATATATATATATATATATATATATATATATATATATATATATATATATATATATATATATATATATATATATATATATATATATATATATATATATATATATATATATATATATATATATATATATATATACATACATATATATATATATATATATATATATATATATATATATATATATATATATATATATATATATATATATATATATATATATATATATATATATATATATATATATATATATATATATATATATATATATATATATATATATATATATATATATATATATATATATACATATATATACATATATATACATATATATATATATATATATATATATATATATATATATATATATATATATATATATATATATATATATATAAACAAAACAATGGAATAAGCAAACTAATTACTCAAATCAAATTAGAATATAAGTGTAGATGTATATATTTCGAGGAAATTACACACAATAGAAAGCGGACTATGAGACACTAGAGTAAACGACGTAGATAGACTCAACTTATCCCCACCATGGAATGCATATAGCTGCTCCTGTGCAAAATCAAGCAGTAACTTAATACGTACAGCAAATCAATCATCATTTCACTTTCATGGGAGCCTTTAATACGCGCCCCCTACGTATAATAGATAATTACAGGCTGATCAGCAGGTAGTGAAACATTGTGCTCATTCTTGCGGATCTCGTAAAAATAGATAACCCCAGGGTCCTTTAGGGTTATTCATCTTTGCAAGACAAGTCTTGGGGTTCTTCATTTTTACAAAGTAGCTATATAGGGGTTATTTGTATTTACAAGGTAATTAGTAGTTGTTTTTCCTTTTACATTCATTTGTGTATTTGTGTGAATATATGTTCTGTATTCTTTACTTTTGATTTTTTATTCCTACTTTATTTCATTTGGTTCTTATAAAGACAAACAACGGGTTATTCAACTTTACAAGTTTAATTACGAGGTTATTCAACTTTACAAGTCTGATTACGGTGTTATTCAACATTACATGGGGTTGTGGGGGTTATTTATCTTCACAAAATCCGTTCTTGTCAACACTAATATCATTGTAATCATAGGGTATTTTTCACAAATTTCAAGGTAAACCATATTTTGTATTTATCTGAGCATAACTCACTTGGAAGCTGTAACATTAGCACTTTTGATAATACCATCTTTACCTGGGAACAAGTCTACAATAACACTAGAGGCCAGGATAATCTAGTAATATTATCTTCTTGAGTTAACATAACAGATTCTTTCTTTAAAGTACATTTTGGTATAAAGCACAAGGCAATTATCTTATATAGTATTAAGCCCAAATTTTCCAAAATTTATTCAACTGCTTCTGACGAACTGCTTTTCGCTTCCACGAGTCTTTAGAAGACACAGGAGAAGAATGGTCCTTAAAGTTTCAGTCTGAAACCCAGCAGTGCAGCCAATAAGGAATTGTGGAGGAGTTAATGAATAAGGGACGTTAGGTTCCACACTTACAAAGTTCAAATAACATCATTTGATACAAGCTTCCACTTTGTGAAGAGTGGTTTCTAGCTCACGTCTTGAGAAACATTTAATACCTAAAGTTTTTGTAAGAGCTAACTTAACTGACCTAATGAGATGTTCCCACCTGCCTCCTCACCATGGAGCATTGGAGACAATAAATTTCCATCGAGGAGCTAATGGACTTATTATAGTGTTGTGGTAAAAAGAGAGAGGCTCCTACAAAGGCCTTGACATTATCAGAATAAAGAACTGAAGGAAGACCTGACCTGGCCGCAAGCTTACGAATGGCCAAGAAACAATCGAATAGTGAGAGGGAATCAGTAAGTTCCAGGTGTACAATATTAACAACAGCACATGTTAAAAAGCAAAGTATATAAACTATTTGAAGGTAAGCTTACTCAATATAAAGGAACAGCAAAATCCAACCCAGTCACGGTAAATTGAGGGGCAGATTTAACTCTCAGTTCCGGAAAAGGGGCAACTGGTTGTCTACAGGCCTTGGAATCATGACTTCGATAGGTCACACATTCTCAAAAAGCAGTCTTGGCTATCCTTCAAAGTTCTACAATCCAAAAAATATTTCTTAATGTAGAAAACAAGGGTTGAAACGCCGGCATGTTTGAGTAAAATATGTTGGAATCTATCAGCAAGCTTGGCTACATAAATCAGAGGAATTATAACAGAATGCTTGCTTTTAAAACTCAAGTTTGCATACTGAAAATGACCCTTAATTCTCAAAAGGTCATTATTATCTATATATATATATATATATATATATATATATATATATATATATATATATATATATATATATATATATATATATATATATATATATATATATATATATATATATATTTATATATATATATATATGTATATATAATTTATTTACAGAAGACCCCATCTGAAGTTGTTTCCCTTGTGTCAATGTTACTATTTCGCATGGATATGCTTCCCATTGTACACAATAAAACACTGTCGATTTAGTTAAAAATGAGTCTGAATATGACAGGACACCAAGAGATTTAACAGACAGAGAATTACAATTGTTAATAAAATTCATTACCCTAGCAAAAACCTTATGGGATTTCTGAAAGCTGCGCCATCTGGAAAAATCAAATACGTGAGATGTGGGATCTACTATCGCATAGGCAACTACACATCCATTACAACCCTCTTCTTCAAACGAGAGTCTCATCTGTTCCTGTTGGAAAAAGAGTAAAAGCTCCTAAGCCATGAAGGGCTAACCAACCAAAGATTAGACGACAGAAGTTCTTCAGCAAATGTCCCCCTCAAATTTAATTATGCAGGATTTTCCTGACCTGAGAATGATATCATCAGTTAGGAAAGGTCAAACTTTGAATTTCAATAAATCTATTAGCTACAAAAGTTTACCATCTACTAAAAATTTATCCAAGATAATACAACTGTAGAGTTTGTCCAAAAATTAAAAAGATACCTCCTTATCATAGAAGGTAAAACTAACAAACTCTATTAGCCGTGGACAGAGTAAGACACCTAACAATTACCTTTCCTCTAGCTATAACAAATTAATCCTTAAAGCAACCACCTCTCAAAGGAACTCTCAGATATACACATACACCATATCCTTTTTCTCAAATGCATCACCACACGCCTGGACTTCAATACCAGCTAGTTCCTTTCAAGAAATATAGAGAAGTAACAACACTGAAATTTCAGTGATCTAAGTCCCTCAAAACCTTTAAGCCATTTATGAAACTAGCACTGCAGCTATGGGGGCAATACATCATCCCAGTCATACCCAAGTTTCCATACATCCTAAAAAAAGAATCTTGATAAACATAATAACTGGACAAATACGAGAGGATCAATCCTTTTGTGTGTGTGTGAGATTACCTAATTGTGATTACCTAATTGTGTTTACGGGAAAGAGCCCAAAGCTCGTATCTTCCCGTCTCCTGATCGGTTCCATTTTAGACTTAGTGATACTTATCATACCTGTCCTTAAAACTATGGATTGAGATAGCATTAACTACCTCCTCGCTTAGCGAATTCCAATTATCAACTACTCTTACACTGAAAAAGTATTTCCTTACATCCTGCAAAGAAGTTTTCTTACGAAGCTTCAAACTATGACCTCTAGTTCTAGAGCCAGCCATATCGAAATATCGATCCCTATCCACTCTATCATAACCATGAAGGAATTTAAAGACTGTCACCATATCCCCCCTTACTCTTCTAGCTTCGAGTGATGGTAAGTCTAATTCCCTCAGCCTCTCATCATAACTGAGATTGCGTATTTCTGGCACCAGTTTCGTGGCATGTCTTTGAACTTTTTCAAGCTTAGCTATGTGCTTTTTCAAGTGCGGATTCCAAAAGTGGGCTGCATATTCGAGTTTTGGCCTCACATAGGTTACATAAATATTTCTGAACATTTCCTTGTCCATGTGCCTGAAGGCTACCCTTACATTTAATAAGAATGCATATGCTGCCCTTACTATGCCATTTATATGTATTTCTGGAGACAAATCTGCCAGTATGTTTACTCCTAGATCTCTCTCATTTTCTGTCTCTTGAAGTTGTACTCCAGCCACCGAGTAGTCAAACTTGGGCCTTCTTGCACTTGTACCCATTCTCATTACCTTACATTTTGAAGTATTGAATTGCATTAGCCACTTTTCTGACCACTCATGCAGATTATTTAGATCCTCCTGAAGTTCTCTACCATTGTTCTCGTTTTTTACTTTCTTCACAATCTTTGCATCATCTGCAAACATATTCATGAATGAATTTACAGACTCAGGTAGGTCATTTACATATACAAGGAACAAAAGTGGCCCTAAAACTGAACCCTGTGGAACTCCACTACTAACTCTTCTCCATTCAGACACTGAGTGTCTTACTCTAACCCTCTGTTCCCTTCCTTCTAAGTAAGTTTTTATCCATTCCAAAACATTTCCACCTATTCTAGCCATTGAGTGCAGCTTCCTAATAAGTCTCCCATGTGGAACAGTGTCAAACGCTTTCTGGAAGTCTAGGAATATGCAATCTGCACAGCCCTCTCTTTCCTGTAAGATTTGGCTTACCTCATCATAAAATTCTAATAAGTTTGTTACTGTTGATCTACCTTCTCTGAAGCCATGTTGCCTCACTGACAAAAAGTTGAAGGATTCCAAGTGAAGAGAGATATGTTTCCTTAGTAGTTTCTCCATAAGTTTGCAAACTATGCTGGTCAAGGAAACTGGTCTATAGTTCAGAGCCGTATCCCTCCTTCCCTTTTTGAAGATAGGTATCACATTTGCTTGTTTCCAGCATCTTGGAATCTCCCCCGACTCCAGTGACTCCTTAAATATGATACTTAGTGCCACTGATATTGTGTTTGCGCATTTTTAAGCACATGAGGGGATATGTCATCAGGACCTGTAGCTTTATGAACATCTAAATCCATCAGCGCTTTGCATACCTCTGTGGCTGTAAGGTTGATGTTCTCTAATACCGGCCCTTGAGCTTCTATCACTGCAATCTGAGGGGGTGGGGTATTTTCTACTGTAAATACTGACTGAAACTCCTTGTTCAATTCTTTGCAGATCTCTTCATCCGTCTCAGTGATGCTTCCATCCGCTCTCTTTAGCCTTAAAACCTGTTCTTTTACCTTCAGTTTTCCTCTGATAAAGCTGTGGAGAAGCTTGGGATTTTCTTTAGCCTTCGTGGTGATGTCCCTCTCATAATCTCTCCCTGCCTCTCTCCTTTTACTTAGGTAGTCATTTCTTGCTCTTTTGTAGGTTTGCCAGGCATTTATGTTTTTTCTCCTCCTATACCTTTTCCAGCATTTGTCTCTCCACTCCTTAGCTCTTTTACACCCATTATCGAACCATTTCTCTCTGGCATGAATTACACCTACTTTGGTGACAGGTATGTAGCAATCTACTATCTTCCCATATTTCTCACAAAAGATGTCATACATTTCTTGTACAGATTTGTTGTAAAATAAGGTTCTCCAGTCAATAACTGCAAAAAGCTCATTCATTTTAATGTAATCTCCTTTCGGATAGTTCCTCCTCATGTCCTCAGTGCCTCTACTCTCAGGAAGAATATCTTCAATGATATGCTCCATCAACAACACACAGTGGTCACTCTTTCCAATTGGTGGTTCATACTCAATATTTTCAATATCCAACACATTATCTGTGAACACTAGATCAAGTAGTGATGGCTCATCCCCACCCCTGGCCCTTGTTGGTTCCATTACATGTTGGTGTAGGAAATTCCCTTGTACGCAATCTAGGAATCTTGCCCCAAATGAGTCCTCACCACTGTGTGGGTCAAGGCTTATCCAATCTATCTCTTTATGATTAAAGTCTCCCATAATCAAAATCCTACATTTTTTCTCCCGTGCCATGTTAACAACTGAGTTTATGACTTCAATAGTACCTATATGACTTTCCTCATAAACATCAAGCCTATTTTGGTTCCTTGGTGGGTTGTATACAACAGTTATTATAATGCTCTCTGACCCAGTATTTATGCGAGCAACAAGAAATTCCTTGAACTCACTTTCTATAGCCAAGTTTATTTCTTCAACTTGAATCCTCTCACTTATGAGCAGTGCTATCCCTCCACCAGTCCTCTCAGATCTTTCGACCCTTAGTATTCTGAAGCCCTTAGGAAAAACTGTGACACTGTTTATGTCCTCACTCAACTTAGTCTCTGTAATTGCTACTATATCTGCCTTACTGTTGTGAATCCTATCTTTTAATTCTACTGCCTTACCAGCTAATCCATCAGCATTTGTGTATAACAATCTTAATGAGGCCCCATCCCCTGATCTTCTGTCATTATCTTCTTTATCTCCCCTTTGTCTGGAAGTACTCTGTAACGAAAATTTTTCTTCTCTTCTTCATTTCTTTCATCATTTAACCTTCTTACCTCTTGCAACCAAGTTTTTTATCTTTCCCATCTCTTCCTGTGTTCTGTATCGTCTAATGAACACTTCTTTGCATTCTTGAAGGTCTTTTAGACTTTTTTTTCTCAACAATATTTCCCTACATGTTTCCCCTCTCTCAAAGGTTACTTTTGTTGGTCTCGGCTTTCCTTCCCTCGAATATTTACCTAGTTGGTGTATGTTTACAATATCCTCAGGACCACATACTACTCCAAGCTTTCTTATCAGGTCTACAACCCTAGCTTTATTTTCTTCGAGTCTCCCCTGCCATGTTGGCTCCTGGGATTCACTTATGCCTGAGATTACCACTGTCTTCTCCTTATCAAGTGCCTGTCTGATGAGTGGGTTTGCCCTTTCCATCACAACGTCTTTCATTTTTTCGATTACTGTGTCTTTGTAGTCAACTGTTTGTATGTTTTCCAGTGCCACCACCTTTACAGCCTCTTTTACTGCCACATTCCCCTTTAGTGCATCAGCAAAGGAAGTTTTCATGGCATCATTTTCCATATTCAGCTCCTGGAACTCTTTTCTGAACTGTTCAATGTTTTCCTTAATCTGGACATTCCAAGCAGCAATCTCGTCTCTCTCAGAAGAGAGCAGTGAACTAACATCTAATTCCGTTAGGTTGTCATTCAGCTGTTTGTTTTTATCTTCTTGTTTAGAAATTCTAGATTCTAGTTGACTCTTTTCCCCTTCCAGCTTCTTTATTCTTTTTTCTAGTTCCTTTCTCTCCTGCCCTTGTGCTTTATTTGCTTCCTTCAAAGATCTTATTTATTCTCTGAGTGTTTCATTCTCTTTCATTTCTCCATCCATATTCCGAATTTTATCATCAAGGCTTATAACCATTTCCTCTAACTTCTTGATTCTCTGTTTAACTCCCCTGATGGCTACCCCTCGTCCCGACCCATGGGTGGGAGAGGTTTGGGACAGTGTGTGTGTGTGTGTGTGTGTGTGTGTGTGTGTGTGTGTGTGTGTGTGTGTGTGTGTGTGATTACCTAATTGATTACCTAATTGTGTTTACGGGAAAAAGCCCAAAGCTCGTATCTTCCCGTCTCCTGATCGGTTCCATTTTATACTTAGTGATACTTATCATACCTGTCCTTAAAACTATGGAATGAGTGATTACCTAATTGTGATTACCTAATTGTGTTTACGGGAAAGAGCCCAAAGCTCGTATCTTCCCGTCTCCTGATCGGTTCCATTTTAGACTTAGTGATACTTATCATACCTGTCCTTAAAACTATGGATTGAGATAGCATTAACTACCTCCATGCTTAGCGAATTCCAATTATCAACTACTCTTACACTGAAAAAGTATTTCCTTACATCCTGCGAAGAAGTTTTCTTACGAAGCTTCAAACTATGACTTCTAGTTCTAGAGCCAGCCATATCAAAATATCGATCCCTATCCACTCTATCATAACCATGAAGGAATTTAAAGACTGTCACCATATCCCCCCTCACTCTTCTAGCTTCGAGTGATGGTAAGTCTAATTCCCTCAGCCTCTCATCATAACTGAGATTGCGTATTTCTGGCACCAGTTTCGTGGCATGTCTTTGAACTTTTTCAAGCTTAGCTATGTGCTTTTTCAAGTGCGGATTCCAAAAGGGGGCTGCATATTCGAGTTTTGGCCTCACATTTCCTTGTCCATGTGCCTGAAGGCTACCCTTACATTTGATAAGAATGCATATGCTGCCCTTACTATGCCATTTATATGTATTTCTGGAGACAAATCTGCCAGTATGTTTACTCCTAGATCTCTCTCATTTTCTGTCTCTTGAAGTTGTACTCCAGCCACCGAGTAGTCAAGCTTGGGCCTTCTTGCACTTGTACCCATTCTCATTTCCTTACATTTTGAAGTATTGAATTTCATTAGCCACTTTTCTGACCACTCATGCAGATTATTTAGATCCTCCTGAAGTTCTCTACCATTGTTCTCGTTTTTTACTTTCTTCACAATCTTTGCATCATCTGCAAACATATTCATGAATGAATTTACAGACTCTGGTAGGTCATTTACATATACAAGGAACAAAAGTGGCCCTAAAACTGAACCCTGTGGAACTCCACTACTAACTCTTCTCCATTCACACACTGAGTGTCTTACTCTAACCCTCTGTTCCCTTCCTTCCAAGTAAGTTTTTATCCATTCCAAACCATTTCCACCTATTCTAGCCATTGATTGCAGCTTCCTAATAAGTCTCCCATGTGGAACAGTGTCAAACGCTTTCTGGAAGTCTAGGAATATGCAATCTGCCCAGCCCTCTCTTTCCTGTAAGATTTGGCTTACCTCATCATAAAATTCTAATAAGTTTGTTACTGTTGATCTACCTTCTCTGAAGCCATGTTGCCTCACTGACAAAAAGTTGAAGGATTCCAAGTGAAGAGAGATATGTTTCCTTGGTGTGTGTGTGTGTGTGTGTGTGTGATTACCTAATTGTGATTACCTAATTGTGTTTACGGGAAAGAGCCCAAAGCTCGTATCTTCCCGTCTCCTGATCGGTTCCATTTTAGACTTAGTGATACTTATCGTACCTGTCCTTAAAACTATGGATTGAGATAGCATTAACTACCTCCTCGCTTAGCGAATTCCAATTATCAACTACTCTTACACTGAAAAAGTATTTCCTTACATCCTGCGAAGAAGTTTTCTTACGAAGCTTCAAACTATGACCTCTAGTTCTAGAGCCAGCCATATCGAAATATCGATCCCTATCCACTCTGTCATAACCATGAAGGAATTTAAAGACTGTCACCATATCCCCCCTTTTTCTTCTAGCTTCGAGTGATGGCAAGTCTAATTCCCTCAGCCTCTCATCATAACTGAGATTGCGTATTTCTGGCACCAGTTTCGTGGCATGTCTTTGAACTTTTTCAAGCTTAGCTATGTGCTTTTTCAAGTGCGGATTCCAAAAGGGGGCTGCATATTCGAGTTTTGGCCTCACATAGGTTACATAAATATTTCTGAACATTTCCTTGTCCATGTGCCTGAAGGCTACCCTTACATTTGATAAGAATGCATATGCTGCCCTTACTACGCCATTTATATGTATTTCTGGAGACAAATCTGCCACTATATTTACTCCTAGATCTCTCTCATTTTCTTTCTCTTAAAGTTGTACTCCAGCCACCGAGTAGTCAAGCTTGGGCCTTCTTGCACTTGTACCCATTCTCATTACCTTACATTTTGAGGTATTGAATTTCATTAGCCACTTTTCTGACCACTCATGCAGATTATTTAGATCCTCCTGAAGTTCTCTACCATTGTTCTCGTTTTTTACTTTCTTCACAATCTTTGCATCATCTGCAAACATATTCATGAATGAATTTACAGACTCTGGTAGGTCATTTACATATACAAGGAACAAAAGTGGCCCTAAAGCTGAACCCTGTGGAACTCCACTACTAACTCTTCTCCATTCAGACACTGAGTGTCTTACTCTAACCCTCTGTTCCCTTCCTTCTAAGTAAGTTTTTATCCATTCCAAAACATTTCCACCTATTCTAGCCATTGAGTGCAGCTTCCTAATAAGTCTCCCATGTGGAACAATGTCAAACGCTTTCTGGAAGTCTAGGAATATGCAATCTGCCCAGCCCTCTCTCTCCTGTAAGATTTGGCTTACCTCATCATAAAATTCTAATAAGTTTGTTACTGTTGATCTACCTTCTCTGAAGCCATGTTGCCTCACTGACAAAAAGTTGAAGGATTCCAAGTGAAGAGAGATATGTTTCCTTAGTAGTTTCTCCATAAGTTTGCAAACTATGCTGGTCAAGGAAACTGGTCTATAGTTCAGAGCCGTATCCCTCCTTCCCTTTTTGAAGATAGGTATCACATTTGCTTGTTTCCAGCATCTTGGAATCTCCCCCGACTCCAGTGACTCCTTAAATATGATACTTAGTGCCACTGATATTGTGTTTGCGCATTTTTTAAACACATGAGGGGATATGTCATCAGGACCTGTAGCTTTATGAACATCTAAATCCATCAGCGCTTTGCATACCTCTGTGGCTGTAAGGTTGATGTTCTCTAATACCGGCCCTTGAGCTTCTATCACTGCAATCTGAGGGGGTGGGGTATTTTCTACTGTAAATACTGACTGAAACTCCTTGTTCAATTCTTTGCAGATATCTTCGTCCGTCTCAGTGATGCTTCCATCCGCTCTCTTTAGCCTTAAAACCTGTTCTTTTACCTTCAGTTTTCCTCTGATAAAGCTGTGGAAAAGCTTGGGATTTTCTTTAGCCTTCGTGGTGATGTCCCTCTCATAATCTCTCTCTGCCTCTCTCCTTTTACTTAGGTAGTCATTTCTTGCTCTTTTGTAGGTTTGCCAGGCATTTATGTTTTTTCTCCTCCTACACCTTTTCCAGCATTTGTCTCTCCACTCCTTAGCTCTTTTACATCCATTATCGAACCATTTCTCTCTGGCATGAATTACACCTACTTTGGTGACAGGTATGCAGCAATCTACTTTCCCATATTTCTCACAAAAGATGTCATACATTTCTTGTACAGATTTGTTGTAAAATAAGGTTCTCCAGTCAATAACTGCAAAAAGCTCATTCATTTTGATGTAATCTCCTTTCGGATAGTTCCTCCTCATGTCCTCAGTGCCTCTACTCTCAGGAAGAATATCTTCAATGATATACTCCATCAACAACACACAGTGGTCACTCTTTCCAATTGGTGGTTCATACTCAATATTTTCAATATCCAACACATTATCTGTGAACACTAGATCAAGTAGTGATGGCTCATCCCCACCCCTGGCTCTTGTTGGTTCCATTACATGTTGGTGTAGGAAATTCCCTTGTACGCAATCTAGGAATCTTGCCCCGAATGAGTCCTCACCACTGTGTGGGTCAAGATTTATCCAATCTATCTCTTTATGATTAAAGTCTCCCATAATCAAAATCCTACATTTTTTCTCCCGTGCCATGTTAACAACTGAGTTTATGACTTCAATAGTACCTATATGACTTTCCTCATAAATTTCAAGCCTATTTTGGTTCCTTGGTGGGTTGTATACAACAGTTATTATAATGCTCTCTGACCCAGTATTTATGCGAGCAACAAGAAATTCCCTGAACTCACTTTCTATAGCCAAGTTTATTTCTTCAACTTGAATCCTCTCACTTATGAGCAGTGCTATCCCTCCACCAGTCCTCTCAGATCTTTCAACCCTTAGTATTCTGAAGCCCTTAGGAAAAACTGTGACACTGTTTATGTCCTCACTCAACTTAGTCTCTGTAATTGCTACTATATCTGCCTTACTGTTGTGAATCCTATCTTTTAATTCTACTGCCTTACCAGCTAATCCATCAGCATTTGTGTATAACAATCTTAATGAGGCCCCATCCCCTGATCTTCTGTCATTATCTTCTTTATCTCCCCTTTGTCTGGAAGTATTCTGTAACGAAAATTTTTCTTTTCTTCTTCATTTCTTTCATCATTTAACCTTCTTGCCTCTTGCAACAAGTTTTTGATCTTTCCCATCTCTTCCTGTGTTCTGTATCGTCTAATGAACACTTCTTTGCATTCTTGAAGGTCTTTTAGGCTTTTTTTTCTCAACAGTATTTCCCTACATGTTTCCCCTCTCTCAAAGGTTACTTTTGTTGGTCTCGGCTTTCCTTCCCTCGAATATTTACCTAGTTGGTGTATGTTTACAATATCCTCAGGACCACATACTACTCCAAGCTTTCTTATCAGGTCTACAACCCTAGCTTTATTTCCTTCAAGTCTCCCCTGCCATGTTGGCTCCTGGGATTCACTTATGCCTGAGATTACCACTGTCTTCTCCTTATCAAGTGCCTGTCTGATGAGTGGGTTTGCCCTTTCCATCACAACGTCTTTCATTTTTTCGATTACTGTGTCTTTGTAGTCAACTGTTTGTAAGTTTTCCAGTGCCACCACCTTTACAGCCTCTTTTACTGCCACATTCCCCTTTAGTGCATCAGCAAAGGACGTTTTCATGGCATCATATTCCATATTCAGCTCCTGGAACTCTTTTCTGAACTGTTCAATGTTTTCCTTAATCTGGACATTCCAAGCAGCAATCTCGTCTCTCTCAGAAGAGAGCAGTGAACTAACATCTAATTCCTTTAGGTTGTCATTCAGCTGTTTGTTTTTATCTTCTTGTTTAGAAATTCTAGATTCTAGTTGACTCTTTTCCCCTTCCAGCTTCTTTATTCTTTTTTCTAGTTCCTTTCTCTCCTGCCCTTGTGCTTTATTTGCTTCCTCCAAAGATCTTATTTGTTCTCTGAGTGTTTCATTCTCTTTCATTTCTCCATCCATATTCCGAATTTTATCATCAAGGCTTATTACCATTTCCTCTAACTTCTTGATTCTCTGTTTAAGTCCCCTGATGACTACCCCTTCTCCCGACCCATGGGTGGGAGAGGTTTGGGACAGAGATGGCCTCATTTTTATGTTCTCCCTCTCACAGAATATAGAAAGAAGACGAGAAAGAGGAAAAAAAAGAAAAGAGAAAAACTTTTAATTGAGCTTCACACAGAATTTTTATATCTCCATATAAGTGCTATTTAGTGACTCAGTTTGTCTCTTTTCTGGTAACACACATCTTAACTTAAAAACTTGACCATGGTAATTTAAGTATAAAAAGAAAAAGAAAAACAAAAGTCAAACCTGAAGAAAAATTCGAATTTGTGTTTGAGGTGGCACCCACCTGTTTCTGCTATATATTCTTCCTAACTGATAAACTGACTTGCTAACCAAGATATGTTATCACGGGATTAGACTTTACATTTAACTCAATATATATACAAAATAAAAAAAATAATAAAAGAGAAAGCTAAAAGAAAAGCAAAAAAAATGAAGAAAATAAGACTGCTGTACTACTTGGCAACTTAACTCAGTACTGTTGACAGGTGGATATTTGGTAATTTTTTTTTCTTTTATTATTCAATTATTTCGTGTATCAAACTAACTAACTAGTTAATATAAATGGGAAGGATACTGATTTTAACAATATATAGAACCACAGGATCAGGTAAACGGCTTAAGAGCTTTCCCCAGTTTACACAAAAAATTAGGTAATGTGATGTGATGGCTCCACCTCTGGCAACTCTTCTAGGTTTCCCTCAAGGGAGAACTGGACGGCAGCTTCTCTCTCTCCTCACGAAAATGTTCTCAATTTTTTTTCCTTTAATATGAACAGTCTCGTCTTACAACAAATATAAGTTTTTGTACTCACAATACTCTGCAGGATTTCAGATTTATGGAAATTATGGTAAAGTTTTCCACTAAGCACTTAGTCACTCGAAACAATTAAAAATTTAAGAGGAGCAGTTCCGTGTGTCACTGAACGCGTGGTGTGTGTGTGTGATTACCTAATTGTGATTACCTAATTGTGTTTACGTGTGTGTGTGTGGGTGACAGTGGGACAGGCAAGAAATTGCTCTCAACAGACCCGGCCACCAAGAAAAGATTGAGACAACGAAAAAGTAGAAGCTTAAGGACAAGGCAGCAAAAAGAAAATTATACACAATAGGAAAAGGACAGGCTGAAAGAATAGTCAAAGTAATGAAGAAATAGAGATATGGCAGGACTAGGCCTTGAAATGACAATAGATCGGCTTTTTGAAGGAGGATAGGTCATAAGAATGAGGAAAGACAGAAGGAGGAAGTGAGTTCTAGAGTCTGGAGATGGATGGAAATAAGCAGTTGGTGCACTGACTAATCTATGAGCTACAAATCCCTACACAGTACCTGTGTGACAAGGCCATTTGGCGAGTGTTACATATCCTTGGCAGCAGGAGAAGGATACAACTAGCCAACTCATCAGAGCAGCGATGGAAGGTAAAGATAAAAAAGAGAAAGGGAAGAATCTTTTGCAGCAAAGTGAAAGAAAAACAAAACTAGAAGTAATAGAAAGGTCATTGATGAATCTGATTGCCTTAGAGTCAATCCTATCAAGGAAATTATCATAAGAAGAAGCACCCTACATATGAAAGCAGTATTCACAGCAGGGATGAATAAGACCTATATAAATTTTAAGTAGGTAGGAAGAGGAAAAGATATGACGAAAACGAAAGAGAATTCTTAGTTATTTAGATGCAGATTTAAAAATTTGGCTTATGTTTCCTCCTACAAAACAAGTTAGAGGCTATCCGGATTTCTGATATCTTAACAGAATTAAGAGAGTAAATTTCATTAGTTTTGAAGACATTAGGGCTTGGTGGTATCAAAATTAACTAAATTTTAGGTACCCCACTCAGATACTCTCTGCAAATTGGAGTTGTGAGTTGAAGAAATTGTGATATGACATTGATTACAAGTAGTAGAGAAAGGTTGTGAAGAGATGACAGAGGAAAATTGAAGGACATAATCATCAGCAAAGGCGTGAAGAGAGGAGGAAGGGGACCAGAGAACATTGATGAAGAGAAGGAAAAGAGTAGGAGAGAAAACAGAGCCCTAAGGAATACCACTGGTAACACAGAATGAGCTAGATGCTGTGCTGTCGGCAACCAAAAACATAAAACTTACAGAAAGAAAGCTGGAAACCAGAGAACAGAGAGAGAGGTAACTCCATAAGCAGGAAGTCTGGCCAAAGGGGCCTTGTGCAACACTCTGTCAAATGCCTTAGAGATATCAAGAGCTATGACAGTGCATTCTCCATAGTTCTTCAGAAAAGATGATCATAATTGAGTGAAACTGGACAGGATGCCACCAGTAGATCCTGTTTTGCAGAAGTGACACTGATGATCATAAATAAGCGAGTTATATTCAAGATGTTTTAAGAAAGAGAACTGAGTAAAGTTTCGAATAATTTAGCGATTGCGGAGGTTATGGTAAAAGGTCGGTAGTTGGAAGGAATAGAATGGTCACCTCTCTTAGAAACAGGCTGAAGTAGAGAATAGAGCATGCTTTCATGATGAAGGATAGATACTGGTTGAGAGAATGAGACAAAAAAGATGGCAAAGCATGGGAGCCAGGTCATCTGCAAACTCCTTAAAAAACCTTGCAGGGATACCATTGAGTCCGCATGCTTTGTTCATCTTTAGAAAGCAAAGAATCTTATGAACTTTGAGAGAAGAAAAAATAATGGAGGGCATAGGGTTTGAAAGGGGTAAAGTACCAGGAATAGGTGTGCTGGAATTGCTTACACAATAGTTAGCCAAAAAATGAAAGCTTTACCAGTGGGAGACCAAGCTATAGAAACATCAAGACGAATGAGAGGGGGGAAAGCCTGAATTACAGAAGTTTTTTGAGAGGTTATTTTTTTTTTTTTAAGAGTGTGACACCGGGACAGGCAGAATGTGCCCTCATCAATAAAGGCCCGGGCACGAGAAAATACCAAGACGAAGGAATAGAAAAAGGTTAAGGGCAAGGCAGAGATGAGGTAATGTCACACAAAGGAAAACGACAGACAGAAAAAAACAGTCAAAGTATAGAGGACCAAGAGATATGGAGGACTAGGCTCTGAGATGACGATAGATCTGCTTTTTGAAGGATGAAAGGTCATAAAAATTAGGGAAGACAGAAGGAGGAAGAGAGTTCCAGAGTCTGGAGGTAGATGGGAAGAAGCAGTCGCTGCACCGACCAATCCGCGAGCTACAAATCTCCACACAGTACCTGTGAGATGAGGCTGCTTGGCGAGTGTTATGCGGCCTCGGCAGTGGAGGAGGGATGCAACTCGCCAACTCATCAGAGCAGCGATGGAAGTAATGGCGATAGAAAAGCGAAAGGGAAGATACCTTACGGCAAAGAGAGAGAGAATCCAGGTTAGAAGTAAGAGAAGGATCATTAATGACTCTGACTGCCTTAGATTCAACCATATCAAGAAGATAAGTAAAGGAAGAAGCACCCCAGATGTGTGAGCAGTATTCTAAGCAGGGGCAGATAAGACCTTTGTAAATTTTAAGTAACTGCAATGAGGAAAAGTAATGACGAAAACGAAAAAAAAAACAATTTTTTGAATGAAGATTTAGAAATTTGGATTATGTGATTCCTCCAAGACAAGTTAGAGGCTATATGGATTTCTAATATATTGATAGAGTTAAGAGGCTAAATTTCATTAGTTTCGAAGACAATAGGGTTATCAGGAGGATAAGAAGATAAAGAAATAGCCAGAAACTGTGTATTGGAGGCAATGAATTTAACTAAATTTTGAGTGCCCCATTCAGATACTCTCTGCAAATCGGAGGTAAGAGTAGAAGAAAGAGTGATACGAGATTGATTACGAGTAGCAGATGAAGGTTGTGAAGAAAAGGCAGAGGTAAAGTGAAGGGTAGAATCATCGGCAAAGGCATGAAGAAGAGAGGAAGATGGGCATTGTAGAAGATCATTGATGAAGAGAAGGAAGAAAGTAGGTGAAAGAACAGAGCCCTGTGGAACACCACTGGAAACAGAGAAAGGGCTAGATGTCGCACCATCAACAACTACAGATATAGAACGGTCAGTAAGAAAACTGGAAATCAGAGAACAGAAAGAAGGGGTAAAGCCGTAGGCTGGGAGTTTGGCCAACAGAGCCTTGTGCCAGACTCTGTCAAAAGCCTTAGAGATATCAAATGGACGACGACAAAGGATTCCCCATAGTTCCTCAGAGAAGATGACCATACATGAGTAAGATAGGACAGAAGATCACCAGTGGATCTTGCCTTGCGGAAGCCGTACTGGTGATCGGAGATAAGTGAGTTAGATTCAAGGCATTTCAAGAAGTGAGCATTGAGCAAAGTTTTGAAAACTTTAGCAATAGAGGAGGTTAGAGCAATAGGTCGGTAGTTGGAAGAAATAAAGTGGTCACCCTTCTTAGGAACAGGTTGAACTAGAGCATGCTTCCAAGATGAAGGATAGATACTGGTTGACAGAATGAGGCGAAAAAGACGGCAAAGCACGGGAGCCAGTTCATCTGCAAACTCCTTAATGAACCTTGAAGGGATACCATCAGGACCAGATGCCTTGTTCATCTTTAGCGAGCGAAGAACCTTATGAACTTTGCGTGAAGAAAGGATAAGGGAGGGCATAGGGTTAGAGAGGGGAAAAGACTGAGGAACAGGTGTGCTGGAATCGTTGATAGAAGAGTTGGCAGAAAAATGAGAGCCAAAGAGAGCGGCTTTGTCAGTGGGAGAGCAAACTATAGAACCATCAGAACGAATGAGAGGGGGAAAGTTTGAGATACAGAAGTTTTTGGAGAGGTTTTTGGCTAAGGACCAAAAGCATTTGTCAGTGGGAGAGGAGTTAAGGTCATCAACTTTCCTTCTTATAAAGGAAGCCTTAGACCTTCGAATCTGAGCTGTACAGCGATTCCTAGTCATGATAAAAGCTGAGCGAGTTAAATCGGAAGGAGAGGCTTGGTAAGATGGGTGAGCCTGATTCCTAGCCTGGATAGCCATGGACCAGACATGGTTAAACTAAGAATTAGGGGGAAAAAGTTTTCAAAGAGGAGGGGCTGTATGCCTACATATCTGAGGTTATGATCTCAGCAACTTTTAGGGCTACCTGATCAGGTGAACAGTGTTGTGGGTCTGAAAGCAGTAGTCATACCATTTGAATTCAAAGTGAAAGTTACACAAATAATCACGATGGATATGCTCAATGGGTCAAAGGTGGCACTAAGTAGGAGGAATTTGTTATGTTTCTTACTTGTTCAAGATAAGGAGCTGGTTGTAAAGCTCTATGAAGCTCTAATTGTGTATGAAGTGTAGTCATCATAAAACATATCCCATGTTTGTCGTTAATATTATATAGATGAAGTGGGGTGGATATGTATACACAACTATACTGTGACTGCTTTATTTTGTTATGCCATTTGTAAAAGAGTATAAATTCTAAAACTTAACAAAATACATAAATGACTTGAGAACACTCAATAATACTGGTTAATACTGAAACACATAAAAGGATCAAAACCCTTATATGAAGGATCGAAACATACTATTTGTGGTTGTCAAACATAAATAATAGAAAACACTTCCTGAGTGTGCAAATAGAAAACTTAACATTTATTAAAGGGGTATCTTAGACACAACACTTCCTTCCCCCTTAAAAGAGTTTTGAGTACATGTATGGGTATGTGCAAAATATATCTTGTCTTAATATCTATATTATCATAATTTCATGCATTTTTACAAATCTAATTTCTAAGGAGCTATTCCCCTGGTTGTCCTATCAGGAAGTACCCTGCATGCAACTGGACTCTGGGGTAAAGGCACTGTTAATGTTTCTGTTCAGAATGAAACCTCTGTGTTTGTGGCTGGTTCCACTGTATTTTTGGGATGAAGAGTTTATTCATTATCATACTGATCTGCTGAGAGGTGGTGCCTATTGTCAGACCAAGAAGGCTTTAGCTGATCAATGTGTCTCTCCATTACATTCCCATATACTCGAACATCATAATGCATATCACCAACATTTTGTGTAATTTCCCCAGGCATCCACTTGTCTGGTGTTGTGTATGATCGCACAAGTACTGGATATGAAGGTTGAATGTGTTGTATCTCCTATTGGTGTTGTAATTGTGTCCAGGCTTTGTTCTGCTGATCACTAAGAAAATCAGGCAACATCAGATCTAACTTAGTCCTAATCATCCTCCCCATCAACAAAGCTGATGGTGCCATGCCGTAGTTGCATGCAGAGTAGTTTGATAACTTAAGTAGAAATTGACTTATGCTAGTAGGAACAGTAGCAATTGAGGCTTGTCGACATTTCATATTATGCTTAAATGTCTGGACAAATATTTCAGCCTCCCCATTTGTGGCAGGATGATATGGTGTAGAAAAGTTGTATAGCATACCATTTATATCCAAAATATCTTTGAATTCCTGAGAAGAAAGCTGAGGATCAGTATCAGATACTATGCTCTCTGGCAGACCATGGACTGCAAAAAGCGGCATTAGTGCTTTGATAGTGCAAAGTGAGGTAATTGACCGCATTGGAATGATCTCTGGCCACGTACTGTAAGCATGGACAACAATTACATAAGAATATCCAAATAATGGGCCAGCAAAATCAATATGTAGCCATTGCCAAGCATGTCTAGGATATTCCCAGGGGTGCAAACGTGCTGGTTTGCGATTATTTTGATTGATAGAACAAGTCGTACATTTCTGAACAGGCATTTCAATGTCTTTGTCCATTCCCAGCCACCACATGTAACTTCTAGCTATTGATTTAGACCTTACAATGCCCTGGTGATCCTCATATAGATCAGTGAGTACCTGTTTCCTAAGTTGCTTAGGAACAACAACTCTGGCCCCAAGTGATATGCGATCCTGCTCCGTACTAAGTTCAGACCATACTGCCACATATGGTTTACATTCTCCCTGAGTCATTGTTGAACCTCGACCAGTAAGTAAATGATGAAGTATCTTGAACAATATTGGATCCTATTTTATACTTTTGACTGCATGTTAGCTGTGATAGGCAAGTTGTAGCTGTCTAACAACAAAATACTGACATCATGATCTGTAGGAGGTCCGTCTACTGGTAAGCGAGATAGTGTGTCTGCATTCCTTATCTTGGTATTAGATTTGTACTCTAATGTATAATTATAAACTGCCAAAATGATAGCCCACCTTTGTAGTCTTGCAGCGACTAGAGTAAGTAAACCTGCTTTGGGACCTAAAATAGCTAATAATGGTTTGTGGTCAGTGACTAACTTAAATTCCTTCCTGCCGTATAGGTATATGTGGAATTTCTTTACAGTGTACCCTAGTTCAAGGGCTTCCCTTTCAATTTGCGAATAGTTTCTTTCTACCCAATTCAAAAATCTAGATGCATAAGCAATTGGCCTTTCAGTGACGTCGGGCATGACATGAGCTAAAATTGCACTTAAGCTTACCTGTGAGGCATCACACACTAGTTTTACCGGCAAGTCCAATATGAAACGTGCCAAGAACTTTGGAGAAGTCATTTTTGCTCTTATCTTCTCAAATGACTGCTGACGGTCCACTGACCAGTGTCATGCTACGTCTTTGTTTAACAGTCGATATAGTGGTTCTGCTAGGGTAGCTAAGTCTTTTATAAACTTTTCATAAAATGTCACAAGTCCTAAAAATGACTGTAGCGCCTTGACATTTTCAGGCACTTTTGTTGACTGTACTGCCCTGACTTTGTCATCTGTCTTGTGAATACCTTGGTCATTTATTTTGAACCTTAAATATTCAATTGCTGAAACTTTAAAATGACATTTGCTCTTTTATATTTTCATTCCATTTTCTAGGATATTTCACTACTGCTACTAGTCTTTCAAGATGCTCTCTCTCTCTCATCCTTTCCTGCGACTAATATGTCATCAGCAAAACAAAATACTTTGGGCAGTTCATTGAATATCTTATCCATGGCTTGCTGCAATATTGTTGAATTGCTGGTTACTCCATATGGTAGTCTTTTGTGACTTGTCATCCATAACTAACTGCTGAAAGTCATGTTTTAGGTAAATTTTTCAAAACACCTTACATTCTCCTAGGGCTGCAAACATGTTTGTAGGGCTGGATAGAGGATATTGGGCTACTTGTAACTGTGGGTTTAGTGTTACCTTATAATCTTCACACAACCGGAGACCTTCATCTTGTTTGGCTACTTGAACTAAAGGGGTTCCTCACTCTGAATACATTACTCTCTCCCATGTGCCTTCTGCTTCTAACCTTTTAATTTCCTGTTCAACTGAGGCCTTTAAAACAAATGTAATAGTTCTAGGAGCAAAAAACTTGGGTGTTGCATCATATTTCAGGACTAAGGTTGCCTTTGTGTTTTTGTACTGTGCAATGTCCTTCAGTAAAAATCTCCTTAAATTCTGAAAACACATCACTAACAGGGGTAACAGTTTTATGTTGTACCATCAGAACCTTCAAAATTTCCGACCATTTTAACTGAAAATATTTCAACCAATCTAAACCCATTAATGTTTGACCTTGGCCTTTTACTGTGTTGAGGAACAGATCATATGCTGCCTGCTGATCATACTGAGCATTTACCTTGGCTGAACTTACTACCTCTATACTGTGTGCATTGTAATCCCATAGAAATTTATTGCAAACTTCTATAGACAAATTAGGTATTTTGTGTGCCACCTGTTCTGACATCACAGAGATGTCTGCTGCTGTGCTAACTTGCATGACAACCAGCATACTGTTTATGTTTACTGTATCATTACCCTCTTGTCTTTGCTACTTACTGAGTTAATTTGAAATGCCTATTCTGGTTTACTACTATCTAATTGCTCTGATGGCTGGTCAGACTGACTATTCTGTTGTGTTTCTCTCTTTTGCAGAGTCTGCACATGTTGCTGAAATGACCCTTGCGTCCACAACTGTTACATTTTTTGTCAGTTGCTGAACACTTTGTTCTGTCGCTGGGATAATGACCTGTCTTACCACATCTGAAACATGGTTTTGTATTTGTGGATTGCTTACCCACAGGTTTCCTTTAAACTGTCGTGTTCTTTCCTTGTTGCCATTACCGTTTACCATAATGGGAGAACACTTTATTGACCTGAGAATTATTTGGTGAACCCTCAATGGCCTGAGCTTGAGAATTTGCTGCTTCCAGAATCCTAGCTGTGTCTAAAACCTTATCTAATGTTAGGCTTTTCTCCTTAAGCAAGTTTTTTCTAAGTTCGTGTGAATTATATTTGGCTATAACCTGATCTATCATGACATCCTCCTTGTTTTTGAACTCACAAGTAGAAGCTAACTCTTTCAACTTGGTAAAAAAAAGCATCAACTGATAAGCTTGCATCATGGTTGCACTGGCTAAACCTAAATTTCTCATATCTAAAATTAATTTTAGGAGCAATATAGGTATTTAGGCAATCAATTGTTTGTTAAAGGGTGTTACCTGCAGGTTTGGGGGTTTTATACAACTCCTGTACCTCTAGACCTGCTACATGGAGTAGTAGGGCATGCTTCTGCTCATCCTTGGTAACTTCTATGGCCTTCAGGTAGGTGTCAAACGAATTTATCCACTTATTCCACCTCTGTGCAATATTGGAAAGTTCCTCTTGTATGGAAAACGCTCTGGACACGGGTAGATCGAGCACCATGGTTGTGGTTGTCTGTTTTGGGCTGGTTACACACTCCTGCCAAAACTTGGTTGGTGCCAAATGTGCTGCCTCCTCTGCCTGGTGTTGTTACCACTCATTGCTACTGTTATGTTTCTTACCTGTTCAAGATAAATAGATTGATATAAAACTCTATTAAGCTCTATAATTGTGTATGATATGTAGTTATTATAATACATATCCCATTCTCATTGCCACTGTTATGTTTCTGACCTGTTCAAGATAAGTAGATGGGTGTAAAGCTCTATGAAGCTCTATAATTGTGTATGATATGGAGTCATTATAATACATATCTCATTCTCGTCGTTAATGTTATATAGATGAAGTGGGGTGGATATAGATACACAACTCTGCTGTAATTGCTTTTATTTTGTTATGCTGTTAGTAAAAGAGTATAAATTCTAAAACTAAACAAATATATAAATGACATGAGAACACTCAGTAATACTGGATAATACTGAGACACATAAAAAGGATCGAAGCCCTTATATGAAGGATCGAAACATACTATTTGTGGTTGTCAAAAAAATAATATAAAACACTTCCAGAGTGTGCAATAGAAAACTTAACAGTAAATAAAAGGGTATCTTAGACAAAACAAATAGGACCAACTAGATCACAGTGCATTAGGTCTAGACATTCTGTAGCACGCTTCCTTACTCTTCTGCTGATATTATGTCATTTTACCGAGTATGCAGGTTACACATACAAAAGCTTGAGAGTTCATTATATTCTACAACACTTACCAATTTCTTGATATCACTTACATTACAATGACCTACAATTCAGTGCCACGCTTCCAATGTATGTTTTCCTTAAATGCTTTTAACTGTGTGACATTCATCTTTACTTGAATTTTGAGAATTTCTCTTGATATAATACAACTTCTCATTTACCGTTATGTTAAGAACTGTTCCTTTTTTAGTAGTTAAAGCACTTCCTGCAATCTAAAAGTGATAGTATTAGCACTCTATACACTTTTGTACACAGACAAAATGTCTTGATTAAAACTAGGAATGTACAGCACATCACCTAATGTCACTTGTTGCATTACACCATTTCCATCATAAACAACTTCTTGAACAGTCCCAATACCTTTTATATCATCTCTACTCTTATGTCCGTCAGCAAGATGTAAACAGTGCATTTTTTTCTGAATGATTCATCAAATGCAACAAACTTTGATCTTTGTTTTTCAA
>JAXCGZ010010391.1:27500-32974 GCA_037179515.1 Halocaridina rubra | reverse complement strand
ACCTCCCTCACTGCCTCGGTTACTGTCACATTTTGCTTTACTGCATATGCAAAGGAACTTGTAAAGGCCTTATGTTCCATTTTAAGCTCCTGAAAATCTATTTTAAACAGTTCAATGCTTCCCTTTATCTGGACATTCCAAGCTCAATTTTGTTTCTTTCAGAATAGAGCAGTGAACTAACATTTACTGCATTCAGGATGTCACTCTACTGTTTGTTGTTATCTTCTTGCTTAGAAATTTTGTTTTCTAGTTCATTCTTTTTCCCTTCCAGCTTTTTTTTTTTTATTAATTTTCTAATTCATTTCTCTCTTCCCTTGTGCCTTGCTAGATTCTTCTAAATTTCTTTTTTTCTCTCTCTAAGTGTTTCAGTCTCTTGCAATTCTCTGTCCATATCCTGTATTTTATCATCCAGGTTTGTTACAAGGGTCTCAAGGTCCCTGACATTTTGTTTCAGGCTCCTAATAGCTACTCCCCCTCCTACAACCCCAAGAGATCCTCTCTAACCCCTCCCCCAACCATTGGATGGGGGGTGTTAGAGACAAAGATGGCTTCATCACGGCATTTTGGACTCACTGAATACAAAAAATAAGAAAAAAAATTATTTAACCTCACACTGAATTGCTATATCTTCGCATGAGTACTAATTTACTTAGTTAATCTCTTCAATGAAACATATTTCTGGCAGCACACATCATAACTTAAAATTTGACTTGAGTAAGTAAAAAAAAGAAAAAAAATCCTTCATGAGGAAAAGATCGAATACTCGATCATGGAAAAAAAAAATACTTGATGCACTGCATGCCTGTTTCTGCTATATTATTTTCTTAACTGCTAAGCCGATTATTTCAGAAGAAAAATATTAGTCAATGTTACAAAAATAAATATGCTTTCACAGGATCAGAATTTAAATTTAATTTGATTTAAGAAAAAAGAAACAATTAAAGAGAAAAGAGCAAAATGAAAAATAAACAACTATGTTACTTGGCAACTTAAAGACTGACAGGTCTTTTTTTTCTCAATTGTTTATTTATATATTAATTTATTTTGCATAAGGATTTGACTATCAAGCTAACTTTTATGGGAAGGATATTGTTTTGACACGATATAGATCCACAGGATCAGGTTAATAAAAGCTATAAAAGCTCCACCCCCCGCTTAAAAAAAAAAAAAGTCAACGTGATGGATTTTACGCTGGCAACTCCTCTATGTTTCCTTCAGTGTGCGTCATCTTTTCACCTCTCCTAACTTCTCTCAAAAAATTTCCAAAATCTTTTAGGATTGTCCCCCTTACTAAGAAAATTTTCTCTACTCTCAATAATCCGCAGACTCTTTAGTAAAGCAATTTTGGTTGAAGTTTTGTTTATTTATCCAATTTCAATCAAAGCAAGGAAAAATTTGAGAGATTGACTGCATGTGTTCTAATGCCCGCCTTGTGTGTGTGTCCATGTGTGCGCACATTATCGAGTGATTGAATTGCATACCTGTCTGCCACAAATTATAAATATTTGTCTAATTGTTTATATCTAATATCTTTTTAATTTTTTTTCAGGCGATGATACTGCCAACTACATTTCCAACTTGATTAAGAGTATAACTGGCAAAGACTGGCGCCAAGCTATGCACCAGGAAGATTCTGAGAGCAACAGAGAAAAGATGACAGAGTTAACCAAGAGCTTACAGAGTGATGGAGAATTGTTAGATGGAATATATCTGACTCTCAAGAGGAGATTACTCTCTTATTCCTCTTCAGAGGGACCTGGTTGGTCAAAAGGGGAAAAACCAGGTTCAGGTCGAGACAAAAGAATCTCGAAACTCAAGAGGAAGAGAAGAGAGAGTGAAGATTTGGTTGGTGATCATGGATGGGAAGAGATAACCTCCAGTGATACTGGTTCGCTCTATGATGACAGGCCAAGTGATGATGATGCAATCTGGCAGAAAACAGACAACGGCCATCGAATCAGACATTCAGGGAAGAAACTGGCTCACAGACAATTCGAAAAACACTCTTCTGCTTCTTATCCCAAAGCAGAGACAGAAAATCCTTTGGTATCTGACAATGACAAATCAGGCCCATTTTTTGGACAGCTGCAAAGGCAGTATAGCGATTCTCCAACAGTCATAACAAAACCAGTGGTTGATAAAGAAACTAATGATATCCGGAGTGCCATTTTGAACAGGGCCAAAAATCTCACTAATGTCAGCATTATGCGGAACGTCACTCAGTTAAAAACTCCAACCGATATTATCCATGAAGGTAAGATTCTGGAATTTTCTTTTGCTCTTCTGCTGTTGCAGAGTTGTGTTATATTCGTGTCACGTGTTACCGTTTCATATTACAGCTGAACCGCAGATAAAGATGCAATTGTACATTAAATATAACATAAGATAGTTGATATATATATATATATATATATATATATATATATATATATATATATATATATATATATATATATATATATATATATATATATATATATATACATATATATATATATATATATATATATATATATATATATATATATATATATATATATATATATATATATATATATATGTGTGTGTGTGTGTGTGTGTGTGTGTGTGTGTGTGTGTGTGTGTGTGTGTGTGTTTAAAATAAAATAGATGGCTTTACCATACTAAAAGCTATTGTTGAGTTATTAGAGTACTGCAAAGAAATACCTCCCCTCTATTGACATCTCATTATATTTAACTGCTCAAGTTTCATAAGAAAATGTTTGATATATGATAGTTAATTTCCACAACTGAGCTCTTCTGTTAATTATCTCATTCCTTGTGTTATCATTATGTTTGTGTTATTTTTAATTTCTTCTTTTATGTTTTACATTCTATAATGTAAGGTTGTCCATGCACCAATGATTTCACTTCCAACTGACAGGTTTCCTTAATAAGATAAAAAGTGTGGCATCGACGCATATGTGTATATGAAAATTATTTCCAAAAAAGCAGTGTTGACTGACACACACACCTACTTCATTTGGAGAGAAACTTTATTATATAATAGAATTGGGTTTAATTAAGGTAGTCACCGTGGCTCAAGTGCTAGCATCCGCGACTTTGAGGCGTCAGCTTGAGGGTTCGCGCCCTGTCACGGTTTGAGGTTAGCAAAGGCATGCACTCAGGGTAACGATTACATCTGCCAAAGCAAGTTCTTGGCAAGAAGGCAGCCGTCCTAGCCCTTGGTAGAAAAGGGAGTCCGTGTCGTAAAACCGGAACATTATTTGTAGTCACCGCGGCTCAAGCGGTAGCGTCCGCGACTTTGAGGCATCAGGTCGAGGGTTCGCGCCCCGTCACGGTCTGAGGTTAGCAAGGGCATGCATTCAGGGTAGCGATTACATTTGCCAAAACAAGTCCTTCGCAAGAAGGCAACCATCCTAGCTCTTGGTAGAAAAGGGAGTCTGTGACGTAAAACCGGGACAAATTGAGTTTAATTAAAGAGTGTGATCGACACAACGCATAGATATGTATTATATCCCGTAAGCGTTGTTGCCACACCACTTTTTTTTTATGGGAAGTTTATAGGCCAGAACTGCGATTAGTTTACTAAAAATACAATGTGTGCGATGTGGTAATAACGCATTATAGTAGGTAAGTTATGTAAGATTATCTTAGATTAGGTTTTCTTAGGTTAGGTTGACTTGATAAAACTTCAAAAAAATTACACCTAGCGATAACCTGAGGTGCGTTCTCTCCAGCTGCTCTTTTACATTTCTTTATCGTCATTTCAGAGAGTACCATAACTGCTGAGGTTAGGCTTGGTTTAGTTAGCTTATATTTAGTTTTAGGTAAGTGTGGGTTAAATCAAGTAATTGTAGGTCAAATTACGTTTACTTAAGTAGAATTTTAAGAACACAAACCTAATGATAACCTGAGGTGCGTTCTCTTCAGCTGATCCCTCTTTTTTCTTCATTATCAATTCAGATGGAACCATAGCGGGTGAGATTAGATTTGCTTTGATCAGGTTAGGTTTGGTTATATAATGGTGAAGTTAATAGAATTTTAAGAACACAAACCTAGCAATAACCTGAGGTGCGTTCTCTTCAGCTCATCACTCTTTTTCCTTTATTATCATTTCAGATTGAACCGTAGCGGGTGAGATTAGATTTGCTTTGATTAGGTTAGGTTTGGTTATGTAATGGTTTCTTGAATAATGTTCAGTTAGATCATGCTAAGTTAATCAATAACACCCCTAATGATAACCTAAGATGCGTTTTCTCCGGTAGATCCTAAATTTTTTCGTTATCATCATATAAGAGAGCAACATAGCTACTGAGTCTAGGTTTGATTTGGTTAGGTAAGCTTTGGTTAGATAAGGGTAAGTTAATCACCAATTTTTTCTCCATCATCTCATTTCAGAGAGCACCATAGCACTTGAGATACGAGAAGCGCTACTGCTGGCCGTTCCCTTATCTTTATTAATGACGGTGATTATATTAATATGTGTAGCTTTCTGTTGTTGTCGATATAGGACTCACCCACTCTACAGTGACCATCTCTCCTATCCAATGAGGGAAGAAGAAGGAGAGGAATATATTGCAGATTGCCCTCTTGCAAAGTAAGAAATGATTCTATCTACCTTCAGTTTTCATTTTTAGTATGTTAGGTTTTTAATAAGTTAACCTACCCTAAGCCTGTCTTAAATTGTAATTATCATATGCTTAGCTTATATTTATAACCTTACCTAACCCTATATTAAGCTCATTGTTATATTTATATTCATGTTTAAATTATATTTATTTTTTATGAGAGTGACACCGGGACAAGCAAGAATCTTGCCCTCAAATGGCCCGGGCACCAAGAAAACATTACTATAAAGAAAAAATAAAAGTTTAAGGGCATGGCTGAAATAAGGGAATGATACACAATAGAAAAAGGACAGGCTGAAGGAATAGTCCAAGTAATAAAGACCAAAAGATATGACAGGATTTGGCCCTGACTTGACGATAGATCCGCTTTTCTATAAAGATAGGTCAAAAGAATTAGCAGAGACATAATGAGCAAGAAAGTTCCAGAGTGTGGAGGTGGATGGGCAGTAGCAGTCGCTGCACCGACCAGACTGCGAGCTACAAATCTCCACACAGTACCTGTAAGATGAGGCTGCTTGACAAGTATTACACGGCCTTTGGCAGTGGAGGAGGGATGCAACTTGCCATCTCATCAGAGGAGTATTGGAAGTAGTAGTGATAGAAAAGAGGAATGGATGATACCTTATGGAGAAGATTAAAAAAATCAAGATTAAAAATAATTTATGAGTCTGATTATCTCCATTTTGTATATGTTTGTCTTGAAATTTGGAGTTTGTGATTCCTCTAAGACGAGTTAGAGGCTATCTAGATTTCTATTATATTAATAGAATTAAGATGGTGAATTTTGTTAGTTTCGAAGAACTAGGGCTACCAAAAGGAGAAAAATATAAAGAGATAGCCAGGAAATGTGTCTAGGAGGCATTA
>JAXCGZ010010391.1:15000-20000 GCA_037179515.1 Halocaridina rubra | reverse complement strand
AACCGACTCCATATAGTCAGTTAAAGTTTTTGTCTAAATATATCTTACCACAGTTTCGTTGGTGTTAAATATAATTCCGAAAGGGTCAAAGCTTCAAAATGGATATTGAAAATTACGATTTTCTAACGCATGAAAATATCAGAATGCATAATTAGTGCCTTGATAACAAGAATTATATTAACAATCACAAAAATAATGAACATAATAACAATCACCAGTCTCATAGCAATAATTATGGTAATAATTATGAGAATGATGATTCAAATATACAAGCATACACATATATATGTGCATATATTTGCATATATATATATATATATATATATATATATATATATATATATATATATATATATATATATATATATATATATGCAGTATATGCAAATACCTAATTATAGGAATAATAAGGACGATAATGATAATAATAATAATAATCACTAGTGTCTTAACAATAATCATACTAATTGTCATAGGAATAATGATACACAAATGCACGCATGCACGTATATATGCACATATACCTGCATACATATATGCTCATACATGCATATACACAGATGCATGCATACATATACCAGTATACACATATAAGGAGACATACCTATACATACACATAAATACACATGCATACATAAACTTGCAAGCATTCCCATGCATACACAAACTTGCAAGCATTCCCATGCATACATACATACATACTTGCACATATACATACACATACACGCATGCACATGAGCACTAGCATACTCATGCATGCATGCATAAACATGCACATGCACGAAATATTTCTTTACACATGTGCACAGAGTAGCACATGCACACATACATGGCCATATACATCCAAACATACACGTGTGTATGCTCACTTAAACATATGTGTACATATACATCCATACATGCATGAAAACATATTCCCATGTACACACATATACATACATGCAATTATATTTACACAAACATACGCACACACGCATATGCATATACATATACACATACACCTACATATCTACATACATAAGAATATCCTTATATACTGTACAAACGTACAAATTGTAAATAATATTTTTTATCAAAATATGCAATTATTGTAAATAGGTAATCATTTAGTAATTATTAAGTTATTTTAAAGTTGTATTCAATGGGTCAATAATTACTCTTGGCTTGTTTGTAACTCCTCCCACTGAAATAGCTGTACATATAAATAACCCTGGACATTTACGCACGCACACATATCTATTTATGAAGAAAATGAATGAAATAAAGATAAAAGAAAGGTTCATTGTAGTAAGAAAGGTGTAATTAATTAGAAATAAAGAATAGAAAGTTGGGAGAGTGATATCTGCTTCTAATTATCAGAAGTGTTAATAAGTTTTACCAACTCAAGCATGAAGGCTTTGCCTTTGTCTTTAGCAGCGAGTGTTTTTCGGGTTCTAAAGGCTATTAGCTGGCCAATACCTCTATCCCTTTGTTCTGACATTGAATAACAATTAGATGATTCCTTTTACAGTTTTTTAAGTTCATTAAGTTCTAAATAGTCTGCATGAGTGGTCAAAAAAGTGGCTAATGGAATTCAGTACTTCAAAATGTAAGGTAATGAGAATAGATACAAGTGCAAGAAGGTCCAAGCTTGACTACTCGGTGGCATGAGTACAACTTCAAGAGACAGAGAATGAGAGAGATCTAGGAGTAAATATACTTGCAGACTTGTCTCCAGAGATACATATAAATGGCATAGTAAGGAAAGCATATGCTTTCTTAGCAAATGTAAGGGTAGCCTTCAGGCACATGGACAAGGAAATGTTCAGAAATATATATGTAACCTATGTGAGACCAAAACTTGAGTGTGCAGCCCCCTTTTGGAATCCGCACTTGAAAAAGCACGTAGATAAACTAGTTAAAGTTCAAAGACATGCCATGAAACTGGTGCCAGAAATACGCAATCTCGGTTATGATGAGAGGCTGAAGGAATTAGACTTACCATCACTTGAAGCTAGAATACTGAAGGGGGATATGGTGACAGTTTTTAAATACCTTCATTGTTATGAAAGAGTAGATAGGGATCAATATTTTTATATGACTGGCACTAGAATTAGAGGTCATAGTTTGAAGTTGCATAACAAAACTTCTTTGCAGGATGTAAGAAAGTACTTTTTTTTAGTATAAGAGTAGTTGATAATTGGAATTCGCTATGTGAGGAGGTAGTTAATGCTAACTCAATCCATAGTTTTAAGGACAAGTATGATAAGTATCACTGAGTACATAATGGAACCGTCCAGGAGACTGGAAGTTATGAGCTTGGGGCTCTTTTCCATAAGCACAATTAGGTAATTACAATTAGGTAATTACGTGGGCCGATGCATTTACATTACGGGAACAATTTCATCAAACGTATTGTCCAAAAATTGAATTTGGCCTAATAAACGTCTCTTATAAATGACAGATAAAGAGATAACACAATCAACTTCAAAAGAACATTAGCATGAGAGAGAGAGAGAGAGAGAGAGAGAGAGAGAGAGAGAGAGAGAGAGAGAGAGAGAGAGAGAGAGAGAGAGAGAGAGAGAGAGAGAGAGAGAGAGAGAGAGAGAGAGAGAGAGAGAAGAGGTTCTACTTATATAGTTAAAAACTATTATAATCATTAACTTCCAAATTTTTACTATAACTAGGTAATTGCGTGTACGAATGTGTGTGTGTGCATGTATTTGCGTGCAAAAATAAATTTATATATATATATATATATATATATATATATATATATATATATATATATATATATATATATATATATATATATATGCATAACCAAATAAGCACATTACATATGTGAAAACATGAATCATATTTTACCCCGACCGGGACTTGAACCTAGGATTTATAATTACTAAGTCAAGGCGCTACCAACTACCACACCACAGAAGGCTAAAAGGAATCCAACCTTATAGCTTATATCTGCTATACTTAGGAATGAACGCATTCTATCTGAATGCCACTATGTTCATATTACAGAATCCCCAACCTCACTCGTGGCTTCATTTTCGCATTTAATTCAATTCCCAATCTCATTCGGGCTATACAATAACCAAATAAGCACATTACATATGTGAAAACATGAATCATATTTTACCCCGACCGGGGCTTGAACCTAGGATTTATAATTACTAAGTCAAGGCGCTACCAACTACACACCACAGAAGGTTAAAAGGAATCCAACCTTATAGCTTATATCTGCTATGCTTAGGAATGAAAGCATTCTATCTGAATGCCACTATGTTCATATTACAGATTCCCCAACCTCACTCGCGGCTTCATTTTCGCATTTAATTCAATTCCCAATCTTATTCGGGCTATGCAATAACCAAATGAGCACATTACATATGTGAAAACACGAATCTTTTTTTACCCCGACCGGGACTTGAACCTAGGACTTATAATTACTAAGTCAAGGCGCTACCAGCTACACAGCACAGAAGGTTAAAAGGAATCCAACCTTATAGCTTATATCTGCTATGCTTAGGAATGAACGCATTCTATCTGAATGCGTTCAGATATAAGTCCTAGGTTCAAGTCCTGGTCGGGGTAAAAACTGATTCATATATATATATATATATATATATATATTATATATATATATAATATATATATATATATATATATATATATATATATATATATATATATGCAAGTATGTGCACATCTCTATGTGTATGCTTCTGTGTGAATCATCATTCTCATAACTATTTCCATAATTATTATTATTACATTGGTGATTGTTATTATACTCATTGCTTTTGTGATTGTTATCGTGGCTCAAGCGGTAGCGTCCGCGACTCTGAGGCGTCAGGTCGATGGTTCGCGCCCCGTCACGGTCTGAGGTTAGCAAGGGCATGCACTCAGGGTAACAATGATTTCTGCCAAAACAAGTCCTTCGCAACGAGGCAACCGTTCTAGCCCTTGTTAGAAAAGGGAGTCCGTGACTTCAAACCGGAAAAAACTTTTGTGATTGTTATTATAATTCTTGTTATCAAGGCTATAATTATGCGTTCTGATCCTGTCATGCATTACAAAATCCTAAGTTTTAAGATCCATTCTCTGAAGAAAAGATTTATTGATATTTTGCTCTATGTTAAAAAAGTGAAACCATCATTAGTATGTCTGCGGGAAACTTTGCACTCTCATCAGTTGTGCAACATAAGGGGTTATTCAAAATATTCACTTGATAGTAAGCAAAGCCCCATCTCTTTTATTAGTAATTGCATTCCTCATTAGTTCATTGAAACCAGCACCTAATCCAGGTAATGATGGTGAGGATAACTAGAATATCACATACGTGCCTTTCAAAATAAATGTCAAAACCAATCTTTTTTATTGCTTGTAATACATAAATTGGAACAAATGCCTTCAATGAAACAAAATTTCCACATCAACTTTTTCAAGAGAATATCATATATGCTGGAGATTTTAATGCAAGGGGCAAAGAATTTGCAGAAACATCTGATAACACCTGTAATTACAATGGCAGACAACTCTGCGAGTTCATTAATGATTACAGACTTTACCTTACTAGGACCACGTTTGCGTACCCACCTTAGAGGTGGTAGACTGAACCACATAGTTTATCATGGTTTAGAATATGGGAAAGACTTTACTTGTAAGAGACTAGATAAGCTTTGTTTGATTACTTTCGCACTTGAGAGCACATTCCTACTCGATTCCGGCGACTGGAAGTACATAAACGAAAGCAGAAAAATATTCCTGTCCCACACGGGAGACTTATTAAGAAGATGCAAGCAATGGCTAGAAAAGATGGAAATGTCTTGAAATGGATAAGCATATACTTAGAAGGAAGGGAACAGAGGGTTAGAGTTAAGACAGTCAGTGTCTGAATGGAGAAGAGTTATTAGTGGAGTTCCACAGGGTTCAGTTTTAGAGAGATTTTGTTCCTTGTATATGTGAATAGATATATAGATATAGAGATAAGCAAAGAGGGGTGTACATGGCGT
>JAXCGZ010010391.1:7500-10000 GCA_037179515.1 Halocaridina rubra | reverse complement strand
AGGTGTAAAAGAAGACTCTTAACCTCTCAGCTAACTGTTAAGTTAGGGAATGAACGCACTCTGCTGAATATTTCTTGTTCTTTTTTACAGCTTCTTCCCAACCTCACTTGTGGTTTCGTTTTCGCATTTAATTCATATCCCATGCAATACAGACATCAACAATGATAAAATAGAGACCTTAAAATATGTGACAACATGTAACATATTTTGCCCCTGGCCAGGATTCGAACATAAGGTATATACTTACTGTGCCAAGGCGCTACCAACTACACCACTGAAAGTCTAAAAGAAGAAGCTTACCTCTCAACTAATTGCTAAGCTAGGTAACGTGTGCATTCTTCTGAATACATTCCCAACCTCACTGTGGCTTTAAAATCACATTTAATTCAAATCCCATGCTATATAGGCATCAAAATGATCAAATATCCACATAACCGTGTGTGAAAACACACACACACGAAAGTTTGTCGTCGCCCTTGATATCTCTAAGGCTTTTGACAGAGTCTGGCACAAGGCCTTGTTAGCCAAATTGCCTGCCTATGGCTTTACCCCTTCTCTTTGTTCTTTGATTTCCAGTTTTCTTTCTGACCATTTTATATCTGTAGTTGTTAACGTTGCAATATCTAGCCCATTCCCTATTACCATTGGTGTTCTACAGGGCTCTGTTCTTTCGCCTCCTCTGTTCCTTCTCTTCATCAATGATCCACAATCCCCATCCTCCTCTCTTCTTCACGCCTTTGCCGACGATTCTGCCCTTCACTTTTCCTTTGCCTTTTCTTCACACCCTTCATCTGCTACTCGTAACAGTCTCGTATCACTCTTTCTTCTACTCTCAACTCCGATTCGCAAGGGGTATCTGAGTGGGGCACCCAAAATTTAGTTAAATTTAATGCCTCCAAGATGCAGTTTTTGGTTACCTCCTAATCTTCTTCTCCTTCTGATAGCCCTGTTGTCTTCGAAACTAACGAAAATTATCCTCTTAATTCTATCAACATATTAGGAATCTATGTAGCCTCTATCGTATTTTGGAGGAATCACATTATCCAAATTTCTAAATCTGCATCCAAAAAATTAATGATTCTCTTTCGTTTTCATCATTATTTCAACTCTTTACAGTTATTCAAGATCTATAAAGGTCTTATCCGGCCCTGCTTAGAATACTGTTCTCACATCTGAGGTGCTTCTTCTTATACTTATCTCCTTGATAGGGTTGAATCTAGGGAATTAGACTCATTAATGATCATTCTCTTAATTGTAATCTGGATTTTCTTTCTTTTTGCCATAAGGTATCAACCCTTTCTCTTTTCTATCACTACTACTTCCATCACTTCTGCTGATGAGTTGGTGAGTTACATTCCTCCCTCACGGTCGAGGCTGTGAAACACTCGCCGAGCGGCCTCATCTCACAGGTACTGTGAGGAGAACTGTAGCTCACGGATTGGTCAGTGCAGCTACTGATTCTTCCCATCTACCTCTAGACTTTTTATCTTTCTTCCTCCTTCTGGCTTTTCAAATTCTTTTAACCTGTTCTCCTTCAGAAAGCGGATTTATCGTCATCATAGGGCCTAATCCTTCATATCTCTAGGTCCTCAGTGCTTTGACTGTTTGTCAGTCTGTCCTTTTCCTTTGTGTATCATTACCTTATCTCTGCCTTGTCCATAACCTTTTTCTTTTCCTTCATCTTAATCCTTTCTCGTGCCTGGGCCTTTATTGATGAGGGCAGTTTATTTTGCTTGTCCAGGTGTCACACTCATAAAATTTTTTTTGTAGATATATCCTAATATAGAAACAAACACATATCAGTATCTTTTATATATCAAAATACCTCAGGTTATATATAAAATCTTGGAAAATATAAATCCCGAAGTTTTTGTTTATAAGTGCAATTACTGGAGTCTCTTAATTAGAATTTTTCCTTGGGGAAGGAGAGAGAGAGAGAGAGAGAGAGAGAGAGAGAGAGAGAGAGAGAGAGAGAGAGAGAGAGAGAGAGAGAGAGAGAGAGAGAGAGAGTGAGAGAGAGAGAGAGAGAATTTATCAAGTAATTAAGACGATCTCATGTATACTTCAAATAATTGTTTAGAAGTTCTCCATTTTCTTCTTCTTGGGTGCGAGACTATAAGAGTCTCAAGAGACAATATTTCAGTCTTCTTCCTCTTAATTCTCTTTCCTCTTGCCTTGTTTCATATTCTTTTCCTTCATTTACCTTTCCCTTCTCTTTTTCTTCTTCATATGTCTCTAAATCTGCTTTTTCTCATGATTATCTTTCTTCATCTTTTCTTCTTAATCTACCTGTTCTACTCCAAATTTACTTCTTCTTCTTCTTCTTCTTCTTCTTCTTCTTCTTCTTCTTCTTCTTCTTCATCTTCTTCTTTTTCTTTATCTTGCTTTCTATACTTCTCTTACTCTTAATTCTCTTCTTCTTTTCGTCTTTATCTTCTTGCTTTACTTCCTCTTCTTCTTTTTCTTCTTCTTCTTCTTCTTCTTCTTCTTCTTCTTCCTG
>JAXCGZ010010391.1:0-5000 GCA_037179515.1 Halocaridina rubra | reverse complement strand
ATGGATTTAGATGTTCATAAAGCTACAGGTCCTGATGACATATCCCCTCATGTGCTTAAAAAATGCGCAAACACAATATCAGTGGCACTAAGTATCATATTTAAGGAGTCTATGGAGTCGGGGGAGATTCCAAGATGCTGGAAACAAGCAAATGTGATACCTATCTTCAAAAAGGGAAGGAGGGATACGGCTCTGAACTATAGACCAGTTTCCTTGACCAGCATAGTTTGCAAAGTTTTGGAGAAACTACTAAGGAAACATATCTCTCTTCACTTGGAATCCTTCAACTTCTTGTCAGTGAGGCAACATGGCTTCAGAGAAGGTAGATCAACAGTAACAAACTTATTAGAATTTTATGATGAGGTAAGCCAAATCTTACAGGAAAGAGAGGGCTGGGCAGACTGCATATTCCTAGACTTCCAGAAAGCGTTTGACACTGTTCCACATGGGAGACTTATTAGGAAGCTGCAATCAATGGCTAGAATAGGTGGGAATGTTTTGGAATGGATAAAAACTTACTTAGAAGGAAGGGAACAGAGGGTTAGAGTAAGACACTCAGTGTCTGAATGGAGAAGAGTTAGTAGTGGAGTTCCACAGGGTTCAGTTTTGGGGCCACTTTTGTTCCTTGTATATGTAAATGACCTACTAGAGTCTGTAAATTCATTCATGAATATGTTTGCAGATGATGCAAAGATTGTGAAGAAAGTAAAAAACGAGAACAATGGTAGAGAACTTCAGGAGGATCTAAATAATCTGCATGAGTGGTCAGAAAAGTGGCTAATGAAATTCAATACTTCAAAATGTAAGGTAATGAGAATGGGTACAAGTGCAAGAAGGCCCAAGCTTGACTACTCGGTGGCTGGAGTACAACTTCAAGAGACAGAAAATGAGAGAGATCTAGGAGTAAACATACTGGCAGATTTGTCTCCAGAAATACATATAAATGGCATAGTAAGGGCAGCATATGCATTCTTATCAAATGTAAGGGTAGCCTTCAGGCACATGGACAAGGAAATGTTCAGAAATATTTATGTAACCTATGTGAGGCCAAAACTCGAATATGCAGCCCCCTTTTGGAATCCGCACTTGAAAAAGCACATAGCTAAGCTTGAAAAAGTTCAAAGACATGCCACGAAACTGGTGCCAGAAATACGCAATCTCAGTTATGATGAGAGGCTGAGGGAATTAGAATTACCATCACTCGAAGCTAGAAGAGTGAGGGGGGATATGGTGACAGTCTTTAAATTCCTTCATGGCTATGATAGAGTGGATAGGGATCGATATTTTGATATGGTTGGCTCTAGAACTAGAGGTCATAGTTTGAAGCTTGGTAAGAAAAGTTCTTTGCAGGATGTAAGGAAATACTTTTTCAGTGTAAGAGTAGTTGATAATTGGAATTGGCTAAGCGAGGAGGTAGTTAATGCTATCTCAATCCATAGTTTTAAGGACAGGTATGATAAGTATGACTAAGTATAAAATGGAACCGATGAGGAGACGGGAAGATACGAGCTTTGGGCTCTTTCCCGTAAACACAATCAGGTAATCACAATTAGGTAATCACACACACTCATATATATATATATATATATATATATATATATATATATATATATATATATATATATATATATATATATATATATATATATATATATATATATATATATATATATATTATTTGAAACAGAGGATGCCATATAATTCCGAGAATCTCATCTTGTTAACTGACTACAGCAAAGGCCACAAGGAGACTAGAAATGATATAAACAACTTTAAAATAAACGAAAAAAAATTATAAATGGTCGTAAAAAAAAAAATCTTTTGAGCTATTAGTTTGAGAGATTGCATCTAAGGAAGAATATTTATGGCGTATTTCCAATTTATTTCGTCTGCACAGTTAATAGGTTTTCACTCTTGCCTTTAATTTAATGCCCAATATTCATGGTTGTGTTGACTTGGCAATATATCACTTGCACATTTGCGTACATATACGTGCACAAATACATACATATACATTCATGCATGCATGCATACATACATACATACATACATACATACATACATACATACATACATACATACATACATACATACATACATACATACATACATACATACATACATACATACATACATACATACATACATACATACATACATACATACATACATACATACATACATACATACATACATACATACATACATACATACATACATACATACATACATACATACATACATACATACATACATACATACATACATACATACATACATACATACATACATACATACATACATACATACATACATACATACATACATACATACATACATACATACATACATACATACATACATACATACATACATACATACATACATACATACATAGTAGTGGAGTTCCTCAGGGTTCATTTTTAGGGCCTCCTTTGCTCCTTATATATGTAAATGATGTACCAGAGTCTGTATATTCTTTCATGAATATGTTTCCATATGATGCAAAGATTGTGAAGAAAGCAAGAAACGAGAACAATGGTAGAAAACTTCAGGAAGATCTAAGTAGTCTGCATGAGTGGTCAGAAAAGTGGCTAATGAAATTCAATACTTCAAAATGTAAAGTAATGAGAATGGGTACAAGTTCACTTTTTTCCCCTTCCAGCTTCTTTATTCATTTTTCTAGTTCTTTTCTCTCTTGCCCTTGTGCCTTGTTTGCTTCCTACAAAAATCTTATTTCCTCTTTAAATATTTCATTCTCTTTCATTTCTCTATCCGTTTTCCAAATTTTATCATTCAGGTTTATTACAAGTGTCTCCAGGTCTTTGACTTTTTGCTTCAGCCTTCTTACAGCCACACCTCCTACATCCCCTGGAGATCCTCTACCACTCTTCCCTCCACCATTGGATGGCGGAATTAGGTACAGAGATGGTTTTAATGTGAAGTTTTGCCTTTCACGGAATATAGAGAGAGAAAAAAGAGAGAGAGAAAAGTTTCTTTTTAAGGTTTACAAAGAATATCTATATATGCACTTGAGTACTAATTTAGTTACTCAGTTCATCTCTTTTCTTGTAACACATCTTAACTTAACATTTAAGTTTGGTAATTAAAGGAAAAAAATCCAAAACAAAAGCCCAAATGTTGGAAACTTAGAAACTGTATCCGAGTAGACACCCACCTGTTTCTGCTATATTTTCTTCTTAACTGGTAAACCGGTCATTTCAGGTGAATAAAATATTAATCACATTTTAACCAAGGTATGCCATCAAAGGATCAGACTTTAATTCTAACTCAATTTATAAAAAGAAAAAATAATAAAAGAAATCAGAGCAAAAAGAAAAAATAAGACAACTGTGCTACCTGGCAACTTAACACATCACATTAACCTATTTCGAATAACAAACTGATTATCAAGTTGATCTACAAGGTAAGGATAATGATTTTAACAATATATGAAACCACAGGATCAGGCAATACGGCTGTAAGAGCTCTCCTTAATTTAAACAAAAATTTAGGTGATGTGAGGGCTTTGCAACTCCTCTAATCTTCCTTCAAGACAGGGCAGACAGCTTCTTCTTTTTCCCCTCTCAAAAGAATTCTCAGATTTTCCCTTTAATTTCTTGGACAGTCTCGTTTACTACGAATATATTTTTTTTACTCACAAAGATCTGCAGAATCTCTATTCAGGCAAATTTGGTTTAAGTGTTATATTTTAGTCCCGGTTATCTTAAAATCACAAGAAAAAATTCGAAAGATACCTATAGTGTGTGTTCTAATATATATATATATATATATATATATATATATATATATATATATATATATATATATATATATATATATATATATAAATATATGTATATATATATATATATATATATATATATATATATATATATATATATATATATATATATATATATATATATATATATATATATATATATATAAATATATGTATATATATATATATATATATATATATATATATATATATATATATATATATATATATATATATATATTATATAAATATATATATATATATATATATATATATATATATATATATATATATATATATATATGTATATATATATATATGTATATATATATATATATATATATATATATATATATATATATATATATATATATATATATATATATATATATATATATATATATATATATATATATATATATATATATATGTATATATATATATATATATATATATATATATATATATATATATATATATATGTATATATATATATATATATATATATATATATATATATATATATATATATATATATATATATATATATATATATATATATATATATATATATATATATATATGTATATATATATATATATATATATATATATATATATATATATATATATATATATATATATATATATATATATATATATATATATGTGTATATATATATATATATATATATATATATATATATATATATATATATATATATATATATATATATATATATATATATATATATATATATATATATATATATATATATATATATATATATATATATATATATATATATATATATATATATATATATATATGTATATATATATATATATATATATATATATATATATATATATATATATATATATATATATATATATATATATATATAAATAAGTACAAACTGTTAGCATACAGAACTAAATAGTAAGGAAGCCCATCAGTGAAACAAAACTTATAAAACAAAGCTATATTTCAAATCCTAACTTGATCCATTCTCAAGCACAACTTGTGTGCTTGAGAAGGGATCCAGTTAGGGTCCGAAATATAGCTTTGTTTTATAAGTTTTGTTTCACTGATGGGCTTCCTTAAAAAAAAAAAAAAAAAAAAAAAAAAAAAAAAAAAAAAAAAAAAAAAAAATATATATATATATATATATATATATATATATATATATATATATATATATATATGTCGTATG
>JAXCGZ010010390.1:30000-33017 GCA_037179515.1 Halocaridina rubra | reverse complement strand
CATGGAAAATTGCTAAAACCATGCTTTCCAATAACTGTAATAAAAGTAGTAACATATCAATTATACCCGATGAGGTAGATGTAAGTGCTAAAGCAGAAGAGTTCAATAATTTTTTCGCTGAAGTGGGGAAAAAAACCTTTGAAAAAACAAAAAAAGAAATAATAAATGAAATCAATAATAGTAATGGTGGTAATAATAATAATAATGATGATGGTAGTAGTAATAATAATAGAAATGTTCATAATGGTGTAAATAATAATGATGGTGGTAGTAATGGTAATGATAATAGTGATGATGGTAGTAATAATAATAATAATGTTCAAGAACATAGTGCATTCAATAGAAGTAATGATGTCTTTAACCCTACTACAGTAGATTGTAATACAGTAATCTTAGTAATAAAAAATCTGAAAGACTCTAATGCATATGGATCAGATGGAATTTGTTTTCGTTTTATTAGAGATTCATTATTTGTAATAGCTTATTATCTGACGGTAATAATCAATACTTCCATAGTTACCAATATCTACCCAGATTTATGGAAAACTCCCCATGTAATTCCTGGTTTTAAAAATGGAAATCCTGACGACGTCTCTAACTATAGACCAATCTCTTTACTACCAATTTTATCAAAGATACTTGAAAAGATTGTTGCAAATCAGTTAAGTGAGTTTCTTGAAAAAAATAAACTTATTGCAAAAAGTCAACACGGTTTCAGGCCAAAATTATCAACTGAAACTGCCTTATTGAAAATATCAGATGAAATATACAAAAATATAGATAATAAGAAAATATCATTGCTACTACTACTCGATCTTTCTAAAGCTTTTGATAGTGTACACCATACCACTCTATTAGAAAAATGCAAAAAAATGAACATTGACCCAAGCTGGTTCGAGAACTATTTAAAAAACCGCTACCAGTCAGTCAGAATAAAAGATGTAGTCTCAAGTCGCAAGAAGGTATTGTTTGGGGTCCCTCAGGGATCGATCCTAGGACCTATACTTTTTCTAATATATGTAAACGATCTAGTAAAATATTTACCTAACTGTTATGTCATTCAATATGCTGACGATACTCAAATCTTAATTGAAGGAGAAATTAATGATTTAGAAAATATTATTCGTAGAGCAGAAGAAATTTTGTATATGGCTAAACGTTACTTTCTAAAAATGGTCTGTTACTTAATGAAACTAAAACCCAATCTATTCTTATCGGATCCAGACAATTATTATCAGAAGTTGATGACAATCTTCATATAAATTTTAACGGTAATATCATTAAGCCAATGAACTCGGTAAAGAACCTAGGTGTCTATTTTGACCGTTACATGAATTTTGAAATGCATATAGATGAAATTTATAAAAAAGTAATGGGTACTCTAATATATCTAAATAGGGTAAAAGACTCATTTGAAACATCAACTCGTATAATAATTGTCCAGTCCTTAGCTATGAGTTTAATTAATTACTGTCTCAAAGTTTGGGGATGTACCAATAAGACTCAATTACAAAGAATACAAAAGTTACAAAACTTTGCAGCACGAGTGGCTGTTGGCAATGTAAGAAAATACGAGCACATCTCTCCTGTTTTAAAAGATCTAGAATGGATAAAGATTAGAGATAAATATGTTTTTGATATATGTACCTTTGTTTTTAATATACTAAGAAACAATATTCCTGATTGCTTGTATAATTTTTCTACAGTAAGCTCAGTTACCGGGTTAACTACCCGTCAAGGGGAAGATTTATTAGTACGAAGGTCTAAAACTGATATTGGCTCAAGAGATATAAACATTCGTGGACCTCATTTATATAATCAGCTTCCCAGAGAACTAAAAAATGCTGGTTCAGTGTATACTTTTAAATATAATCTTAAGAAGTTGCTCTTAAAGGAAGATTTTACTTGTAAATTTTAATGGTACACTCATCTTTATGATTTGCTTGTTTTAGTATGTCTATATCGTACACCACAGATGTCTATCTGGAATATATATGTATCTTATTTAAATACCCAATGTACATTGGAATAAAGGATTATTATTATTATTATTATTATTATTATTATTATGTCTATCGCACAAACAGGCTCTCCGTTTCCTCTCAAACAACTCCTTTTTCTCTCACCCTTCATAAAGACCCAATTTTTCCCATCTTTTCCACCGTTCATGTGAATATAGCCGCGCTATCTGTTCCAGAAACCGAGTTAAGGACACTGACACATTTCAATAGTTTTTTCGTTGAAGATGACGTTAAACGATAACACTCAACAAGGGCTGTTGAAAATTATTGTTGCAAATATTACTCTTAATCAATAATCACAGAGTGCTCTTCTGTCATTAATGCATGTAAACCATAATATTTTACTCTTACTTAATAATCGCAGAGTGCTCGTCTGCCATCTGGTCAATCGTTACACTACATTTCATTCTTAATTATTTGCTATGCTGTCTAAAATGAATTGCAAATTCTACTAATATTTGATTTATACATGACCAAATATAGATTGTAATGTTTAACAACTGCAATATCACTAGGAGTGCCCATGTGCACATGGTCCCATGTACAGTTACTTGCATTAAAAACAAGGTTGACAGTATTTATCTTTATATCTAAATATAGACCGTAATACATATAACTTCATATATTTACTATCCTCCCCCTGAGGGAGGGGGTGAGAATACTTCCTCCGTGTTCCCCTGCGTGTCGCAAAAGTCTACTAAATAGGGCGGAGCGACGGGACTGGGAATCCCCTCCTCTTTATTTACTTCTCACAAAAAGTTAAAGTGTTTTCTTTGACTCAGCCACCCCCCTTATAAGGGGGAATATGGCTTTGGTATATGGATGGATTTATTATTCTGAGAGTAACGAAACAACAATGTGCATTAAAATGTGTTCTAGAGCATTTTAAACTGCAAATAAACACACAATAACATGAGTGAATCTTCTCTATGTGATTGCTAATCACATTTGGAGCTGAAGGTTTTATTGTAATCGTGGATATTAAGTGGTACCTGT
>JAXCGZ010010390.1:7500-25000 GCA_037179515.1 Halocaridina rubra | reverse complement strand
TTATCACTTTTAACTGACCTGTTAAAATGGGATGTAATATATGGTTCATAGTTAAAATTGTAGGTTTTGTAGTCGCCGTGGCTCAGTCGGTAGCGTCTCCGACTCTGAGGCGTCAGGTCGAGGGTTCGCGCCCCGCCACGGTCTGAGGTTAGCAAAGGCATGCACTCAGCGTAAGGATTACATCTGCCAAAACAAGTCCTTCTCAAGAAGGCAACCGTCCTAGCCCTTGGTTGATAAGGGAGTCCGTGACGTAAAACCGGAACAGTTAAAATTGTAGGTTTTCTTTCACCACTTTGCGTTTGTCGACATCAATCTCTCACTCACTGCATCAAAAGACATCGCTGGTGACTTCTTTCCTTCGTCCATGATTTAAATGGTGTTTATGATGTAAAGATGATGAACAGCCTTTTAAGGAGTGATGATATGACTTAACATCTAAGAGATATTTTATCAAGGAAATTATCTCCGAATCTCTTTTGTTACTGCCAGAGAGAGAAAGTATAAAACATTTTAATCATTTCAACGATAAATTATGCATTTGTTTATTTATTTAGTTATTTAACTATCTATTATTTATATATTTATTTACACACACACACACACACACACACACACACACACACACACACACACACACACACACACACACACACACACACATAGTTTGAAGCTTGGTAAGAAAACTTCTTTGCAGGATGTAAGGAAATACTTTTTCAGTGTAAGAGTAGTTGATAATTGGAATTGGCTAAGCGAGGAGGTAGTTAATGCTATCTCAATCCATAGTTTTAAGGACAGGTATGATAAGTATCACTAAGTCTAAAATGGAACCGATCAGGAGACGGGAAGATACGAGCTTTGGGCTCTTTCCCGTAAACACAATTAGGTAATCACAATTAGGTAATCACACACACACACACACACACACACACACACACACACACATATATATATATATATATATATATATATATATATATATATATATATATATATATATATTTATCTACTGCTTTTAATGATAATAATAATGATAGACAATAATAAAAATAATAATAATAATAGTAATAATAATAATAATAAATAATAATAATAATAATAATAATAATAATAATAATAATAATAATAATAATAATAATAATAAAAGTAATAATAATAATAATAATAATAATAATAATAATAATAATAATAATAATAATAATAATAATAATAATAATAATAATAATAATAATAATAATAATAAAAATAATAATAATAACAGTAATAATAATGATAATGATTATAACACTTATAACAATAATAATAATAATGATAATAATAATTATAATACTGATAATAATAATAACAATAACAATATTGATCTGATAGAATTTCGCAAGGGAGTTAGTTGAGAATATGATGAAGAAGAGTGAGAATAGAGGCAAGGGAAGGAATGGTGTGTGTGCATTTCTACACCATCAGGCAAGCCAAATTAAGCGACTCTTTACACCGATACAGTCATCTTTGTTTGCGCTACATTCTCATTTATAACCCTCGGAAGAATAAGAAACGGTCGTAAAGAAGGCATTAGGTACCCGCCTAGTCACCGCTCCGTTGTCGTAAAGCCTGCTGGAGGAAAAAAAAAAAAAATGGAAAAGTATTTTTTTTTCTGTTATTATTCTCTCTTACCATATTCCGAACTCTTGGCAGCTATTACTTTCGCTTTCCTTGATATGATTAGGGGATTAAAACAGATATTATGAGTTGCTTTAGATCCGATTTAATGGGAAGCCATCTCTCCTTGTTACGTGCTGCCAAAGAAGGGTAAGGGAGTATATTTACATCGTCTGTGATGCGTTTTTGAGAAGGCATAAACTGAGGGTGAGTTTGGGTGAGATTTTAGCCCGAATGGAGAGATGAGTGGAGTTGGTTGGCAGCGTCGGGATGACATTCATCAAAAAAAGCTCCTCTTCAGAGGAGACAGTGAAGACGTGAATGAGGAAAAGACTGTGATTCGGCCATGAAAAAAGAAACTTTTTCTTTTGTTTATGTCTATGAGAGACGCCTTGATGACGCATGTTGATAACGGCAGAGAGAGAGAGAGAGAGAGAGAGAGAGAGAGAGAGAGAGAGAGAGAGAGAGAGAGAGAGAGAGAGAGAGAGAGAGATGATTCTTGTGATATACACATAAAAAAGGAGACGAAATATCCATCTAGATACATGCTTAGCATAGGTAAATTCACTGAAAAACGTCATTTCATTTTTGACTTCGTTGCTGAAAAGAGAGATTTCAGTAAATGCGATAAGTGACAGTGAAAGAAAATAATTAAAAAATGAAAGCTTAATGATGACAACAAGGTATTAGGAAACAGAAATAATTATTGCAAAGCAACAGTGACAGTGAAAGAAAATGATAAAAGATGAAAGCTTAATGATGGCACTAAGGTACTAGGAAACAGAAATAATTATTGCAAATCAACAATTAATTGAAATCTTTGGCACTTATATATTCATAGTGGCTCAAGCGGTAGCGTCCGCGACTCTGAGGCGTCAGGTCGAAGATTCGCACCCCGTCACGGTCTGAGGTTAGCCATGGCATGCACTCAGGGTAACGATTACATCTGCCAAAACAAGTCCTTCGCAAGAAGGCAACCGTCCTTGCCCTTGGTAGAAAATGGTCTGTGACGTAAAACCGGAACAACATATTCATAAGAAAAGCAAATTCAGAGATGACTCTGATAAGGAACATGACCAATGTTATTATGAAGCGATTTTGTAAATAATAATTGGCTATTGGCATCTATATTATATTGAAATAGTTAGAAAAAATTCTATTACTTTATTAAAAATTACAATAGACAAATAGGGAGATAAATGTATAAGCGAAGCAATCATTTAATAAATAAATGCATGTATATGTTAATTGATTTTGTAATTAATTTATGAACTTATAAATGAATCAATATATAAAATTATTAAATGAATGAATGAATGAATCAATCAATCAATCAATCAATCAATTAATTAATGAGTGATTTAGTAAAAAAACAAGGAATGATTAAAAAAAAAATTAAAAAAAATTATCGTAAGCCCTCCTTCTCAGTGACTTGAAATTTTCGATGACTTTTTTCTCCATCTTTCATTTATTATTATTATTATTTTTTTTTTTTTTTTTTTTTACTAAAAATGATGATGGATCTCTCCCTGAATAGCACCTACACTTGTCAAGAGAATAGGGTAAAAAAAGAAATGAAAAACTCAGTAAAAATACAAATCTTCAAATGTAAAAAAAAAGTCAATCCTAAGTATTGGGATTTGGCACTGGTGTCTATTTAACGAAGACAGCTTAAGTATGACAAATGATGGGCTTATTCTTTTTTATTGCCAGTTACCATATCATTAATAAAACATTAGGACACGTAGATCAAGCACCTCTACGAATAATAATGAATTGAGAGAGAGAGAGAGAGAGAGAGAGAGAGAGAGAGAGAGAGAGAGAGAGAGAGAGAGAGAGAGAGAGAGAGAGACAAACACACACACACACACACACACACACACACACACACACACACACACACACATATATATATATATATATATATATATATATATATATATATATATATATATATATGTGTGTGTGTGTGTGTGTGTGTGTGTGTGTGTGTGTGTGTGTGTGTGTGTGTGTGTGTGTGTGTGTGTGTGTGTGTGTGTGTGTGTGTGTGTGTGTGTGTGTGTAATTATAAATGACCTTCATCATATACACTTATAGTGTTTTTATACGAACAAATAATTTTCATAATGCTATTCCTTATTATAGATTAACTCATCCCGGAACCCTTTCATAAAAAGCTGTTTATCTTTTTTCTGTTTCATATATGTAAAATGATACCAGAGGGCATTTTATTGATGCTTTTCTTCTGTCCAGAGTTAGAATATCTCATAAATTCTTATCTTTCATTCAAGAGAAAGAAGTCCTTATCTTCATCGGCTGCTGTCAAAGACACTGGTATTAAGAACACACGTATTTTTTTTTTTCCATAGTGATGGAAATGAAGAACGGGGATCAAGGGTGGGATAGGTAGAGGGTTGAGTGACATGTAAGGGGAGGGGAAACCGAATGAGAGGCGAGGGTGAGGGGAGAGGAAGAGATATGGTAGTTCATCTTATTGAAGAATCAACTTCCCCCCTTCATGCAAATCTGACATCTTTACGGCTGCTCGGTCCCGCCATCGGCTTTTATGAGACATAAACAGTGGAGGAAACATTCATCCAATTGCAATCAAGGATTTTATTGAGGGACCCCTTGCAAGCGGAGGAGGCTGACTAGCTAGCCTTAGAAATGAGAAGAGGACACACACACACACACACACACACGCACACACACACACACACACACACACGCACACACACACACACACACACACACACACACATTCCTCTGCACCAAAATAAAATAAGTGAGAAATGAGGATCTCCTTTGGTAAACGCATGTACACACACATACAAACGCAATCACACTCATATAAATACAAGTATAAACACACGCACACACACAAGCATGCACACTCACACAAATACACACACATACGCACAAGCATCCACACACGCACAAACACACAAACGGAATCACACTCACATTCAAATACAAATAAAAACACATGCGTGCATACGCACAAATGCAAGCATGCACACTCACCCAATTATATACACACACAAACACATCCATACACGCTCAAACACACACATACACAAATATATACACATTAAAGAAGCTCACCAATAAACACAGACTTATGGAAATAATTCAGACTTTTATGTTTTGGTTAGGAAGCTATTTTTTAGACCATTGTTTCCACCACGATTTCACTTCTCTTTACGAGTTTTATTCTCCAAGTAACGTAGTGAAGGAACCTCGTAAAAAGGTATGAAGAGAATTTTGTTCATTGTTTCACCAGATAAAAGTTAATTATGAAAAAAAAAGTCAACACATATGCGAGTCGGAATTTTATTTTTTGGGGAGCAAAATGTGATACAGTTTGATTTATGTCATAAATGGGATGATTAATAAAGATTTCTCTCTCTCTCTCTCTCTCTCTCTCTCTCTCTCTCTCTCTCTCCTCTCTCTCTCTCCTCTCTCTCTCTCTCTCTCTCCAGGCTAAATCTTTACAGAGGAATTGTATTGAACGTCTATTAATAGGAAATGTAAACAGGATGTAGTATAATAAGAGTAGAACTCTCTCTTGTACACAAGCAAGTGAATTAAGAAAAAATTAATTCACCAATGCACAAATGACCTTCAGTTTTCGCAGATTTGTAATTATGCTCCCAAATAGAAAGGTCACAATATATTCGATCCATTTGTCCGTTTATGAGTCAAGTATATACAAGATTTTACCTAATGCTAAGAACGGTTATGAAAAAAATATGCTAAAATAGTTGTTATCCTAGATATTGAAAAGGTCAGAAATGATTTATCGGTGATTTCTTCTAGCGTATATGTTATGAGAGCAATGATACTTGCAATACTGCATTTACTTATTTTTGTTTTTTGTTTAAGAGGGACACCTTAGAGCAATATACTGTTACTTATTTAAAAAAAAAAGATAAGCCGTAGAGAAGTGAATAGCATTACAATATACTTTGCGTTCTGACTATAATATACAGTTGCTCAATATATCAGGAAACCCAAAGCATCTTATTCTGCTTTCATTTTTCCCTGTCCGACTAGTAGCAATTCCGTGTATGACAGAAACCTTAATCTTGTACTTCACTGACTGTAAAGATCATATGGTGGACATTGTATCACATGTAGTAGGTTGGCTCATGGCATCAACCACCCGTTGTGATACTACCGCTGAAGGTTCTCTGAACTTAAATAAGACTGTCCATGACAGTTCGATGCTAAGTCTTTCTTCAGTTACGGTTCTTTTTCTATGCCTACGGCTACACTGAATATTCTTGGATGTTCATTACACATCTTTTATTATCCCTTCACATCTGACAAGTCATTACACTCTCCATCTCTATTTTTCTTTACTCTATGTATTCTTCGTGCCTAGGCCCGATGAGGGTTGTATTATTTTATTATTTTTTTGGCCCGTCCTGGCGTCACAATAATAAAAAAAAAGTGTACTAATACTTATAAAAATATAACTTCCACTTACCTTGCCTGCTTTTATATAGAGATTAAAGAATTATCCTTTTCCTCAGTGCTTAGTATCCACTGGCACTCTATTCCAGTCGAATGAGCTGGTGATACTGAAACATTTATCATTTCCTAATGACTTTAATGTCAAGGATGATGATAGGATGGGATAGGATAGGGGGGGGGGAAACAGTGACGGCGTCGAGTGAACTCTCTTAGCCCTATTCAGGGTGTCATCACTGAAGAGAGGGGGATATAGGATGGGAAGGATTGGGGGTATAAGCACGAAAATTAAAGAAGGAAGAGATAAATAGAGAGGGGCAGACCCTCGTGCTAAGTAATTTCAAGGCGTGAAAACGATGCCAAAAAAACGTTTTTCTCGTGTGTTGTTCTATTTCTACACCAAGTGAAGTCTTGATCTATTAGGAGAGCAAATTATTACAGTTTATTTTCCCTTTGAACATATTTATGTTTTTCCTTATATTTCTTTACTTGTTTCATTGGATTCGGTTTTACGTCATGAACTCCCTTTTCTACTAAGGGCTAGGACGGTTACCTTCTTACGAAGGACATGTTTTGACAGATGTAATCGTTACCCTGAGTGTATGCCCTTACTAACCTCAGTCCGTGACGGGGCGCGAATCCTCGACCTGCCGCCTCAGAGTCGCAGATCCTACCATTTTGCCACGGAGACTACTCTTTACTTGTTTCCTAATTATATTAAAAATAAGAAGTCATCACACAAAATAATTGATTTGCAAAACACGCTTGAAAGTGGTATGATTTTGATCTTGCAAAAATTATTCATCTTGATGACATTAGTGTATGAAAATTGGCTGTCAATATATTATTCAATTTATGGACACACAATATTTACATTGGTATGTCATTAATTTATAAATTATTTTAATGATTCAGTATTAATTTTCTGTAAAATAGCAATTCTGTTTTTAATTTGTTTGGAGGAGATATAATATTTATATTACAATAAGTTATAATATCTGATGTTTTATACGAAATTTTAGTAATTTGGATAAAAATATATGAAGTAACTACTTTGTATGTTTTTCTCATAAATCTTGCATTATTGTGTGCTGAGTATCAAATTTGTCCTGAAATATAGAATTCAACATATATTATAATAATAATAATAATAATAATAATAATAATAATAATAATAATAATAATAATAATAATAATAATAATAATAATAATAATAATAATAATAATAATAATTATTATTATTATTATTATTATTATTATTATTATTATTATTATTATTATTATTATTATTATTATTATTATTATTTTTATTTTATTACTATTATTAATAATATTAGTATTGTTATTTTATTATTATAATTATTTTTATTATTATTATTATTATTATTATTATTATTATTATTATTATTATTATTATTATTATTATTATTATTATTATTATTATCTTCGTCATCAATACTAAGCCATTTCCATAAAAATATTTATATGATTTTTTACTCAAATAAAACTACTGGCGAGAAAGTGTTTGTCAACAATCGATGGACTTACCTCCCCCAAGAGCAATGTACAAAGAGGCTTGAAAGACATTATTTTCTGGCTGTGATGAGTATTAAACCTGAAAATGGAAATGAAAAATACAGGAACACAAAACAACAATTTGCATATGTGTTTACAAGTATGTCTCTGGAGGGCAATGGTAAAAGTCTGGGTAATAGCACTCACGGTTATCTCATAAAATATTAAAAGTAACACTACGGAATTGAAATAGCATATTGAAGTTATATATATATATATATATATATATATATATATATATATATATATATATAATATATATATATATATATATATATATATATATATATATATATATATTATATATATATATATATATATATATAATATATATATATATATATATATATATATATATATATATATATATATATATATATATATATATATATATATATATATATATATATATATATATATATATATATATATATATATATATAATATAATATATACAAAGATATAACTCCATGATTCAACAGCATACGATTTTAGTTTGCGAGGTACAACAGAGGCAGCAGATACGTCGATGATAAAACAAATATTGTGGAATGAAAGTGCGCAGCTGAGTTCAGAGTGAGTATCAGTGCTCAATTATTCATATATATGTTCTGTACCTAATATATTACTGGAAAAGACTGTAATGACCTTTTTAATAGGAGATAATCTTCGTTGCGATTAATGAGTTCTCATCAATGCTGATATCACTGGATCAAATCGATTTTCAAGACTTTATACTATTTCCAAAGCCTTAAATCTGTTCTAAATGATAGTTTCTTACTTGTTAACATTGCACTTGCCATATTCATATCATCACAGAATTCCTATTGCCTAGAGAATCAGATATGGTTACTTCAAAAATCTTAAAAGATTTTATTTTAAAATTAATTTCTCATGATTAGCTAAAAGGCCAATACTGAGTGTTCTCAAGGTGTTCCATTTGTCATCTGAAATTTAAAGGTAATTTATCAGGGTGTGTTTCCATACAAGAGACAACATTGTTTAAATATCGATGATATTCCTGGAAGCTTACTGGGCAAAATGAAACTCGGAGGACGGAAAGATAGCGAGAATGAGCGAGAGAAATTCACACCGAAAGTCATATTGTCGCTCATCCATTTTCATCAGCCTAAGTTTTTTTTTTTTTTTTTTTTATTTACTCAGAAAGCAATGTTTGTATCTCTTCTTTCCCCATTTTTTCCAGGGCAATACATTTCCTTGCCCATTGTAATCACCCCACAAAAGGACTGATTTCGACGACCCGGTGCCAAAGGCAAGGGTCTGCTATTTGTGTTATGGACATAAGGATGGATCTGCACGAACCTAATTGTAGTGGCATGCATTAAATAATGCTAAGCCTCGCTGGCACTAAGGTTGGTACTCTTACTGAGAGCTTGAAGAGTCTGGATCTTATACTATTCCCTTTCCATTTCTAAAAGGGAACGGCTGCCCTAAGTTGATTCCCCCGTTTTCATTTGTGAAAGCGTTCTTTGGGGCGAGGTTGTTAAAAGGGTCTATTTGTTTATATTTGTCATTGGAGATATTTCTCAACACAGCCTCAACATTGTGGATAGTTATAATAAGTGAAATGCGTAGAGTACTCCATGAATTATATATTCTTTGGATTAAGATGGCGTAATTGATGTGAAAATCAGTGGATAAATTAGAAAATAATGAACATTTTGGAGCAGTGATTGCAAAAGCCAAAGAAATCACGTTAAACACACACAGCAATCTCAAACCTAACTTAATAGCAGCTGAACCAATCCCAGGGAAAAGATTCGATATAAGATTTAATCTCTCTCTCTCTCTCTCTCTCTCTCTCTCTCTCTCCTCTCTCTCTCTCTCTCTCCTCTCTCTCTCTCTCTCTCTCTCTCTCTCTCTCTCTCTCTCATGTGATCCACAGTGCTTCTCTGATTGTAAAGTGTAAGGGGTTGCTATTCTAAAGTAAGGGAAAAGGGAAAATACGGGTTAATTGAAAGAACTAATGGTAAAAGAGGGATCGCTGGGCATTTGAGAAGAGAACCAAAAGCCATAAACATTCCAATAAAATCGGTTGTGTGTGTTATAATATCTGGAAAACGACTGAGTAATATGGTGCCTAAAAAACATATAGTAATATGAAATGACTGTAAAACAAGATTCATTGGTACATAACAGAACAATAATAGACTAATAGAACATAAAGAGATAGATTATATTTTCAGCATGGTAAAAGAGTTTAAATAATTTCAATAAAAAAGATGGGAACTGATCAGGAGGCAGGCAAGATAAAAAGTATAGAAACGAACTGAGACAAAAGTTTAAGCTGATACTGGCAAACTTGCAGAACAAATATCTGCCTTTATTTCAGGGGGGGGGGGGTTAAGCAGAAAAAAATCTGTTTCAGGTGTCACTGTGGGTTGGGTTAGTTTTCTAAAGACATTAACTTATCTATATTGAATAGGCTACTGTGCAGGATGATCTTACAATACTCACGCTTTACACTTGTCACAGTGACACATTTCGCATTAATTTTAGTACAGGTCAATAACATATATTCTTGCTGTAATAATATGTTAACAAATTACTGCTTTTGGTAATCAAATCCAGAGATAATTGATACTTTCATCTTTATAGAAAGGCTGAAATGAGTCCTTGTAACACGCATTGCAATGCAATTATATAATTCGCATGTTTACTTCTTGGCTACTGGTGTTTAATATGCGCTTACGAACAGCTGAAGTGACAATTAAACTTTTCTAGAAATCCTTAACTTGATCCAAACATATGGTGTGACTTAATTGCTTGGATTAGTTCAGTGCCAATTATTATTATTATTATTATTATTATTATTATTATTATTATTATTATTATTATTATTATTATTATTATTATTATTATCATTATTATTATTATTATTATTATTATTATTATTATTATTATTATTATTATTATCATTATTATTATTATTATTATTATTATTATTATTAATTATTATTACTATTATTATTCTTATTATTGTCATTATCATTACTAACGCTGAATTGTCTAAAGTTTTATTGACATGAGGACGTTGCCTTCTACTATTGGATTTATTTTTATGTATTTTAAGTGACTTGCTGCTTAATGCACAGTTTTGATTATTTTTTTTTTTGCACTCGAATCAGCAATTCCTCGTCTTCTTCAAAAGTGGGCTATGAATAATGGAGGAAATTTTCAAAATGATAATATATGTTTATGCATATAACTGATATTAACACACTTTGGGTTACATTTATTGCATGAGTTCTCTTACATAACAAAATGTAATTGTCTTCCATGGAAAGCATAAACAATATTCACAATTACGATATTTGGTTTCAGTAATTCACAGGAAACTAAATTCTTCTTCTTCTTCATCTTTCACTAGAGCTTTTCCCGCTTATGCAGGGTCGCTATTTCTGGAAAGCCGTTTCCAACGATTCCTATTTTCGACGTAATGCACTGTAAGATCTCTTTGTTACATATCAGCTGTTACACACTCCATCCATCTACTTTTCGGTCTCCCTCTCATCCTCCTACCTGACACATCCATCTCCAACACACTCCTCCCAACTTACTCGTGATCCTTCCTCATGACACGTCCGAATCAGTGAAGCCTCTTTTCTTGGATTTTCTTAGACACTTCTACAACTTTAGTTGTTCCTCTTTCTAAATCAATCCTAATCGTATCATTTATTCTAATTCCAACCATCCAGCTAAGCATCCTCATTTCTGCCACATCCATTTTCTTTTCATAAGATATCTTAATAGGCCAGGTCTCTCCTCCATCTGTCATTGCAGGTCTCACTACAGTTTTATGCACTTTTCCATTCAGTTTCACATTTATCCTCCGGTCACATAACACTCCAGATACCCTTTTCCAGTTGTTCCATCCTGCTTGGATTCTGCTGTTTACCTTCACTTGGAGTTCTACATATTCCTCCACATATGAACCCAGGTACTTGACTTTCTCTGCCCTCTTTACTATTCCCTCCTGTAGATGTATGTCACCCAACTGATTGGTGGGGTGACAATATATCTACTCCGTTTTTGTTCTACTGATTTTCAGTCCTCTACTTTCCAAAGCCTCTCTCCATCTATCCAACTTCCTCTCCACTCCCTATCTGGTCTCAGCATCAAAATTATAAGTAGCCAATTTCCTGTCATAAATATATTTTATTGAAGATTTAAATTAAATTGCTTTCCAGCGAACCTTAAAACCTATTATTGTTTTAAAAGCCAAACTAATTACAGCATTATGTTTCTTATAATATAATCTTTCTCAGTTCCAATTAAGGGAATTTCTTATCTATCTTTTCTTAGTAAATATAAAATATTTTTTCAAGTCGTGTCATTTTTTACTGTCTCTTCCCTTTACTAGTATGTGATGAAGGAATATCGATTGAGCAGAGTCTCTGAGGTCACTTTGGCACAAATGTGAAATATGATTTACAATCTTCACTTCTATACAAAGAATTAAAGTCAACTGTTCTAAAAGCCAACTATTAAACTCCAGGACTCTTATAATTGTCATTAAGCTTTAGAATTTCTGAATGCCTTCCTGAACGAGAATAACGTGGACGCCAGAGCAAAGAAAAGATAAGTGTCTTCAGGATTAATTTGTTACAATGAGAAAATCTAATAAAAGCCTCACAGCGAACAAAGAAAGATCTATAGGATTGATTTAGTGTCTGACCTAGGAATCCCTTCAGATAACTATAAGAGGGAAATGGCTTAACACATTTATATATTGATCTTTCATCCTCTCCAATAACTATCTTATGAGTAATCTCAGTCTGGAAAAGAAAACTGCATACCTTAAGCATTTTGCCTATACAGTGCATGGCTATAATACATATTGAAGTTAGTTCATTATGAATATTTATTGCGGATAGTGATAGAGTCACAGTATTCTTAGAATGTCTATTAGATAAAATATGATCGATTTTGGAATTTATATTAACGAGACTGACTAGAAAAATTCTATCTTTAGAGTCATATTAGGTATATGTCAGACATTTTAGGGAAATAAGTACTTTTTAATAGCCTATTAAATATTTTGTCATCGGATCTTGGATCATTTCATATTCTGCACATTGTTAAGTCCACATTGATTTGAATTTGATAAAATAATTATTTTATTGTTGATCATACATTATCCTTTTCTTCTAAGGCTCTTCACCCTTTATCTCTTACTCTTATTCCAGTATTTTATTTCTTATCAATTATTTTTTCCATTATTATTCCTCCTTTCATTACATATGATAACTCTTATCAACTCTAACATCACTTAATTTAATACAATCAGCCTTTCCAGAGTGTACTCTGCATTCTAAATATTCTGCTGGCAAGAATGATCATTCGAGGCCTTATCCTCATGTAAATACAGCTTTAAATAACTAAATATTACCCGTTCCATATTTTTATATTACAGGTTTTGAAATTTTCAACCTCCTCCGACTTTCTTGCCAGAGTTCTCTCTCTCTCTCTCTCTCTCTCTCTCTCTCTCTCTCTCTCTCTCTCTCTCTCTCTCTCTCTCTCTCTCTCTTCATCCTCTTTCTTCTTCCTCGACAGCGAATTTCTCAGTTATGGAAAAACTTAATTCATGTAGAAATGTAGAAAGAGTCGGTCATTAAATGACTCGTTGAGGAACAAATTGCAATCACTGGATACTTAATTATTTGTTTGCAATCGCTCAATCGGTAATATTTTTCTTAATGAGGAAATGACGAGGAGATACAGGAACACAAGTAGCAAAGAGAGAGAGAGAGAGAGAGAGAGAGAGAGAGAGAGAGAGAGAGAGAGAGAGAGAGAGAATTACTCTAAAATAAAATATAGAAACAGTAATAAGGAAAGTAACTGAATGCGTAAGTGGAAATATATGATAGGAAAAACTAAAAAAAAAGGGAGGTGGGAATTTCGGTAACAGTGAAAGTGGAATAGATAAACATACATAAAAGATATTTATCTTAACCACATGGCAGTGAATAAACTTATGTATCGCGTCTACTTAATGTGGATGAGTAGGCTTACTCAGATGTACATATGCATGAGTATTTAATTTCATTTCAAAAAGATATACGTAAAAGCTATCAAACGAAAAGAACTAGAAGATTCTCTCTCTCTCTCTCTCTCTCTCTCTCTCTCTCTCTCTCTCTCTCTCTCTCTCTCTCTCTCTCTCTCTCTCTGGAAAAAAAAACGGGAGGGGGTCGAGTTTTCCATTGTAAGGGGTGATAAATTGTCACAAACACATTCACATATATCTCTTTAAATACTTTTCTTTTGGCGAGTACAAACATTCAGAAATAAATATATAGAAGTTTTTGTTCTACCAAACGTATTCCAAAATCATTATCCTTTCATCTCTTCAAGTCTGTAAGACAAGTTTCAAACATGTCTCAACACAAGTTTCTGTATGTGATTGCAAGTATCTTGAGATATGACTCTCTGAGTATTGCGTGATAGTCTTAAAAGAGCAATTGTACTGAATGGTTGTTAACGAATTACTATTATATTTATGGTGATACTTTAAATTTTAGTAGTTTTAATATAGTGATAATATTAATATCTGACTGACCAAACGTAGTGACAATAATTTTGAGTGAAAATATTTCTTGTTTATTGCAATTTTAGATGATGTCCATCATGAATCATGAATCCCTAAAGAAGTGTAGACAGTACGTGTAACTTAGGCCACTTTCACACTAAAGTGGCACGTCGCACGTGGCATGCCACGTGGCACGTTAATTGAAAACGAGCATCCGGAAATATATGAAACTTTTCACACAGAAGTGGCGTGACACGTCCCATGTGCCACGTGTCACGCCATATCTGTGTGGAGGGTTCCATATATTTCCGGATGTTCGTTTTCAATTGGTGTGCCACGTGGCATGCCACCTGCGAGTGCCACTTTGGTGTGAAAGCGGCCTAAGAGTATTTGGATTATGCCGTTGTTAAACAACCCGTATAATCGAAATTGGTCTATGTACCTAATCTGCAAAGACTCATTTTTTAATGAAGTTATGCCGTCAACATTTACAGAACATTTAAGAAGTAAAAGACTTGGAAATAAATTAACAAACCCATATCATCCAACGAAATACCATCTTATCTTATTTGCAAAGGATGTATAGCAACAAATTAAAGCGGCTTGATTAAGTCTTATCAGATAGTGAAAATAAAAGCAGAAACTCGCATTGAACATGCAGTTGTTGAATGAATCAAGCCTTCCGTTTAAATTCTTATATTACAACAAGAAGCAGTAAATGTTTTAAATGTATTGCCACTATGCATGGTTCATGCCGAGAAAGATTTGATGACATCTCATCTGACATAGAAAGCCAGCCAATTGATGAGATAAAAGATAGCAGATTCTCCATTCAAATTGACGAAGCTTCTGTAACTGACATCAGTCATTCATATGACATATGTTTTATAAATGATGACTGCAAATTATGTGAAGAGTTGCATTTCTTAAAACTTTCTAAGACTTACGCTACTGGATCATCCAATTCTGAAGTTGCAAAATTTTCGATTGGCGACAAACAAGTACCCTTTGAAGACTTGGTATCCTGCCCAGCAGCAGATGATACTCCATCCAGGGTCGGTAAGCATATGGGATTTACAAGTATTGTTTAAGTGAAAAAGTCTTTCGATTCTCGCAGTGCATTAAGTGGTAAAAAAAAAAAAAAGTCCTGATTCATGAGTCATTGACTATAGATATTGAATTCGATAAAACCAAATTGCTCAGCAATTATGATAGACTTTTTAGAGAGTTTATCATTGATAGCACAAAGCAGCACAAAAGACATTCTCCACGGAAATTTTGTCAGAAGAAATAAGGATCAACAAATTTGACATTCACTTTTGGCAAGAAGTTTAGAAAGCTTAATGAAGTTTAACTCCAATAGTCTCCGTGGCTCAAGCGGTAGCGTCCGCGACTCTAAAGCGTCAGGTCTGGGGTTCGCACCCCGCCACGGTCTGTGGTTAGCAAGGGCATGTACTCAGGGTAATGATTACATCTGCCAAAATAAGTCCTTCGCAAGAAGGCAATCGTCCTAGCCCTTGGTTGAAAAGGGAGTCCGTGACGTAAACCGGAAGAACTGAAGTTTAAATCCACCTTTAAGGTACATTATACACGCTGACAAACTGTAAATGCGTTCTGAAACATTTTTGCTGAATATCAGCATGCACGAGTTATCAGAAGTATATGAACATTTCTCAGACCTAACTAATAAAAAAGGAAATTATTTTTCTCAGAACTAACTAATAAAAAAGGGAATTATTTACTGAAAACTGAAGAAGAACCAAGTACCTAATTCTCAAATAAATTATCATCGAAGTCCAGCCATGGAAAATAGTTTCCTTAAGTTGCGTGGTGGAAGTTGTCAGTGAAAATAGCCAACGAGAACTTATTAAACTAAAATGCAATTATTAATACAAATACATATGTGATTGAGATAGAATAACTGAAGTATGGCTGCCAAATACAGTTAAACAGCTGCATCTGATCATGTGGCCTGAGAGGGATAATTTGCTATTGTGCTTTTCATCTGAGTCTTTGGTTGAATGTGGATATGATATTGTGCAGTCAATGAAATTGGACAAAGAGAAATGGTAAAGCACACACACACACAAACACACAGGTACGATAAGTATCACTAAGTCTAAAAATGGAACCGATCAGGAGACGGGAAGATACGAGCTTTGGGCTCTTTCCCGTAAACACAATTAGGTAATCACAATTAGGTAATCACACACACACACACACACACACACACACACACACACACACACACACACACACACACACACACACACATATATATATATATATATATATATATATATATATATATATATATATATATATATATATATATATATATATATATATATATAATTACACCAAAAACTTTAAAATTTTAATCCAAATATTAAAACTTTGCAGTAAAGCATCAACTACAATAATCACCTTATTATGCAAAATAAATAAAGTATTATATGAATTAAATTTTTTCGCAGGCGGATATAGGGCGAAATCTTTGATAGAGAGCCAACTGTGGCAGAGGGATGAATATGGATGATAAACCTTGTCAAAACTATAAATTGAGAAAATAATTTATATAGGAATAAAATTTGAAGAAGAAGAAGAAGAAGAAGAAGAAGAAGAAGAAGAAGAAGAAGAAGAAGAAGAAGAAGAAGAAGAACCAAGTTGAAATTCTTTTTTTTCTTGTTCCAGCTGGTCGGTGACACCGAAAGAAAGGTGTTCGCTTGGCATATTTTTACAATTCCATTACAGAGGGATCGAACTTCATCTTCCAAGGTCTCTTTCAAGAGCCATTACCTCGGGAGTAGAGGCTTTGGGGTTGAGTCCCAAAGGCTGATGGTCCAAGACTTTCGACTACCATAACTGTCTCACGCCTTCTTGCATTCGTATAACTCCATGTTTTTATTATGACCATCCTATGCATCCTGGAATTCCTTAGTTTCTGAATTATAGCGAATGAATTATCTGTCTCCGGAACTAACTTCAACAGGGAATAATATCTTTTTACTACATTAGATAAAGGTGAAGGTATGAAATGCATGTAGATTCTGTGTATTGTAGAAAAGTATTATATACGACACAGGAGCCCGAGTGTCCAAAGGTTTTGCTTCTTTAATGAGATTAACCGTGCGTTACATTGGTATATCTTCATCTTTTGCATATATACTGTAAGATACCAGGGTAATTAGGGCGTAAATAATATTCAGTCTACGATAACTCCCTTCCTGAATGCATTTAACTTTCCCT
>JAXCGZ010010389.1:30000-33049 GCA_037179515.1 Halocaridina rubra | reverse complement strand
TGCACTCGAACATGTGAACTGGGTGGGGAATCAAGCTCTTTTGGAAGTGATTTTTCGTTATGTATAAAAACAATGTATATAAATATTCATATTCTCTCTCTCTCTCTCTCTCTCTCTCTCTCTCTCTCTCTCTCTCTCTCTCTCTCTCTCTCTCTCTCTCTCTCTCTCTCTCTCTCTCTCTCTCTCTCTCTCTCTCTCTCTCTCTCTCTCTCTCTCTCTCTCTCTCTCTCTCTCTCTCATTGTCGGGTGTTTATTTAAAAAATAACTGTATCAAGCTAAGCCTTAATACACTGTTTTAAAATGCGTTTTTGATATTTCAGTGAGCATTAAGTTTGCATGTTTTGTTGGCATTTTAAGTTGTAATGATGTGCTGGGAAGCTTGTATAAATCTAAGGTAATGAATATGCACAAAAACATGCATGAGAGAAAATGCACATGCGCACAAACACACACGTACCCAAAGCGTCTTCATTCTTCTTTGAAGAGAAGTAATAATACCCTTAATTGTAATAAAGATTATTTTGATATTGTGAACTAATGCTGTGTCTGTTCTGTTGAAAAAGTTATAAGTAATAATTATAATGGTAATAATAATAATAATAATAATAATAATAATAATAATAATAATAATAATACTATTTATTATTGTCATTATGATTATGATTATCATTATTATTCTTATTCTTATTTTGATAATGATAAATGACAATATTAAATGAAGTATGCACAGCTATTCATAATGTAAAATTCCTTTACTCTTCCCGTTACATCTTGCAAGTGCTCTCGTGCATGAGAGTTATACATTATCAGCAATAATACAGCTAAGAATGGCATTTATGCTTTTTAAAACTATTTAGATTACTCTGCCTTTGTATGTAAATTACAAGGAGTGACATATAATGTTTGATAAATTATGTAGAAAGACTGAATACTGATGTAGAATTCTAATTTAGAATCCTAACTTATGCTCTATGAATGAACTGCAATAAATGTTCAACGATAAAGTAGAAGTCTGTAAATGACAATAGTTTAGGATGTTTATGATGATGATGATGAAGAATAACTTCCAGGCATTTCTTTATGAATATTCGGCTAGGGAAGGTTGTTATCATGATATTTAACGTTGTGCCCTACTTTAGGGAAGGTTGCAATAGCGAAGTAGAACTCTAAAGCATGTTGTATGAGTGATTTACAAAAGAAGTTGTTCTGATTGGGTAGAATTCTATAGCATTCCTCTAGTCTAATCTACTAGGTGGGTTGTACTGATGATGTTGCATTCTAAGTATGGTGTATGAATGAAATTGAGGTTTACTTTAATAATGAAAAAAATTTCCTGCAATACTTAACGAAAGTTGTAATGCATATACATACATACATATACACATTCCTCATTCCCCCTTGTAAGAGGGAAGGCGAGTCAAGAAACGCGCATTCACCACGACCCACAAATACTTCAACCACTCCTCTCAGCTCCTGATAGCTAAAATTTTAAATTAACGCTCTAAAAGACTATATTTATTTTAGGAAGTAAAATTCTGAGTCCCGATTTATGGACTTATTTCTTAGAATATGCTTAAAATTAGCATATTATGCAGTGTTTAAGGAAGGTTGTATGAAAAAAGTAAACTTCTTAGGTATTCTTTACCTAAATTACTAGGAAAGGTTATCGTTGGTCACTTGCAGTATTTTATGAAGATTTATATTTTTGAAGTAGTAGCATTTTAATTCATTCTTTAATAATGACGTATTTGGTATGGCATTGTGATGGGAATAGACTTATGAATCAACATTTAAGCTGAACCTCGTATAATCCAGCAGATCTTCCAAGAACGAAGGTTTATGGAAAATCTTTTGACGTAGTAGTGGAATGAAGAATGAGAATTTCAACATTCAATTTATGTAAGGATGCCTTGACGAGGTTTTATTAATGAAGGAAAATTCAATATTATTATTTGTACTAGATATGCTAGGAATGGTTTCATTAAGTAGGAATATTATGAGATACTTTATTCATTGTGTTTGAAATATAAAATAATGATATAGAAAGCGCTCCATGGACAGCAGTGCTTTAGGAAGTTTGTAATGAGCTTGTTAATTTCTTCCAAGATTCTGTATGGATGAGTGAGTTTTTAATGCTGAATTGGTAAAGCAGAAATAAAGAACTGCCAAAAGAGTGTTATGTTGAAGGATCTTGCCTGGGTAGTCTTTCTGCGTGAGCTATAATAAGGCTATAAATAGTGAATTAGAAAACCGTGGAATGTTCAATTAAGTAAATGCCACGAGAAATTGCAGGTAATAGGTAAGAGGTCTTGGCTATTTTATGAGAATGAGGCGCAATTAAATCATTTTTAATGAGGCAAAATTCTATAATGACAATAGGAAAATTGAAATAATGAATTGCCATTTAATGCAATTTTTTCCTGAAAAGCTGTAATAACGAAGATAAATTATAAGAGTTGTTTTATGAATGAACCAACAGGAGTAGAAAAGCTAATGGTGCAGTAGGGTACCAGAGAATACTCTATTACGTAATTGCTATGTAGAGATGCGAAGAGGAAGTATGATTCTAAGACATGCTTTATGAATGAACTGCCTGCAACGTCGTGATGGCGTATTAGAATACCATGGAAGGTTTCATAAGTTGAGGTGAAGAGTGTTAACGCTAATGAATTTCGAGGACTCCCTTATTGATAAATTACTATGAAAAGTTTTGACTGAGTCGAATATTAATGCATTCTCTATAAAGGTGCCAATTGAAAGTTTCGAGAATAAAGGTAATTCTATGCGATGGTTAATGAATGAACCACTATGAAACATTTTGATTTGCATACATATTAAACAGTGCACAGTATATAATGTTGACAAACTTTCAGACAAACGCTCTTAGTTGTTGAGCAGTATTTTGTAACATTATCCTGAAAAATGTATTATTAATTTATGGGGTTGTTTACTTTATTTATGCTCTCTCTCTCTCTCTCTCTCTCTCTCTCTCTCTCTCTCTCTCTCTCTCTCTCTCTCGGATGCCGTGACTCTCCTTGTTCGACGACGA
>JAXCGZ010010389.1:7500-25000 GCA_037179515.1 Halocaridina rubra | reverse complement strand
TATATATATATATATATATATATATATATATATATATATATATATTATATATATTATTTTTTTTTTTTTTTAAGATGTCACTGCCACGCCAAATATTTTATATAAAATATCTCATTCAATATTGGTCACTTATGTTTTAAATATATTTAGAAGACAAACGCCAGACACCTTCGATTCAAGATTTATAGCTATGTAAGGGAATTAGGAAGAAATGAATGTACTGGTGTGATGTGACTGAATTGGAAGAAGAAGAAGATCCTTCTATATGCATATACCACTGACTTCTTTTTTTTTTCTCTTTCACCTGTAAACTTTCAGATAAATAGATAAATGGATCATAAATTAAATAAATATCTTTTTATATTAATGAGAAAATATGCCACTGACCTGTTTTTCTTTTTTTCTTTTTCAGGAGTAAATTTAAATAATAATATTAATAAGAATATATGCAATGTACTTATAATTTCCCAAATGAATGATTAAACTAATATAAAAATAGACAGATACAATAGTAAATAATTTCAATTTTAAAGTCAAAGACGATGAAGAGCTAAAATGAAAGAAAAATAATTTTATACCCGGCAATATCTTAAAAAAAAAAAAAAATAGTCCATGTGTCTTCACTGCCATGGAATATGCCCTCTAAGAGGAGATATTCGTCATCTTTTTTTTTTTTATTAAAATGATATCTCTCTCTCTCTCTCTCTCTCTCTCTCTCTCTCTCTCTCTCTCTCTCTCTCTCTCTCTCTCTCTCTCTCTCTCTCTCTCCTCTCTCTCTCTCTCTCTCTTTGTTATAAAGTGTGAAAGATATTTACAGACATAAAATAAAATAGAATGCTCATGAAGCATGATGCAAGGAAAATGATGAAGACAAGTAATGGTTTTCTCTTAACTTTTGTTTTGTTGAAATGAAAAAAAAAATTAAAGTAAGATTATTTAGAACTCAGATGAAAAATAGTGTGATACGAAAATATGCAAAAAAAAAAAATTATCCATTTTGTATTTTGTTATTATTGTTAACGCTGTTTCATTTATGTATATGTTTTGCCTTTAAATTTGCATACCAAAGACCATACCTTCCCCTGACTGCAAAGAGCTTTTGGGCGAAAGTATATTACTCTACGGAATAAAGACCACAGTTGTTTTAAAAGATATTCTTTGAAATAGGATGTTTATTATTATTATTATTATTATTATTATTATTATTATTATTATTATTATTATTATTATTATTATTATTATTATTATTGTTGTTGTTGTTGTTATTGCTGTTGTGCTTGTTGTTTCAGCCAGATGTGGCATGTCATATCCATTGGAATGTTTATTATATGATCTAAGTTTGCAGAGACTGCATGATGATAAACGCCACAACTTTCCCTATCCTAACTACGACGTAACTAAGCTAAGTTGTTTTCACCACTGAAGGGACGGCTTCGATTTTGGGTTCTTTGCTAGGGCATATTGGCCATCTTATTTGCATACTGCTAAGTGCCCCGTTTTCATAAGTAATAAATATATATATGATTGAAATTGTCTCAGCTCAGCATTGAGAACAGAATATCAGAAGCAATTTTCTTCTATACAGTTATTCTGTCATCTCATAGACGATATTATGTGCATGGTCTGATCTCTCTCATGATTAATATAATACACTGAGATTGACCTCTTATTATGTATGGCACCATGCACCTAGTCTTAACTCTCATGTGCGGTATTATGCGCATAGTCTTAAATCTGTCATGCATGGAACTATACTCATTAACTCTCCTAACTTATGTTTGATTTTCTTGAGGAGGGAAGTGTGTCCTGTGCCGGATCAATGCTTAACATGTACCTTTTGCTTCAAGAGTTTAGTCTCTATTTTTTTTTATTTATTAAAGTATTCGTGATCTTGCAATATATATTCATCTTTCCAATTGGTTGAATTGAGATGGACATTGTATTAAGCTCAAATTACTTTTGGCCCTTAAGTTGATATGGTAAAAGTCTTCTTTTTCTATGCAACTTATCCCACTTCTATGTGGGATCGATGTTTCTGACAGATCTCCTCCACATAGCACGGCCATATACGTCATCTTCTGACAGTTGCTTCTTCAAATCCTCGATAATGTTGTCCATCCATCTCCGCCTCAGCCTTTCTCTCCTTGTTTTCTGTACTTCCATTCCCAGAAGTGTCTTCCTCACATTTGTATCATCCCTTCTCATCACATGGCCATACCATTGCTCTCATGCGCTTATTTTGCTAGCCATGTTTCCGCTCCATACATCACTGCTGGTCTTACTCCTCTCTAATAAGCCTTTCCCTTCACGAACCTTTTTATTGTAGCAATATGCTTTTATAGGTATTTATATTAATTAATACAATCAAGTTTGTGTAACATTTTTAGCTAATGATGGGCATTGTGCATTGTCTCAAATCCTTATACACTTTAATTTGATATGCTAATATTATATGTTGTTTTTATATATTAATCTTTTTGCGAATTTTACCTGATGATGGACATAGCATTTAATCAAAAATACCCCTACATTATAGGTTTACACACACACACACGCACGCGCACACACACACGCACGCACGCACGCACGCACGCACGCACGCACGCACACACACACACACACACACACACACACACACACACACACACACACACACACACACACACACACACACACACACACACACACACTATATATATATGTGTGTGCTTGTGGGTGTGGGTGTATTTACTTTTACAATTATTGATATAGTGCATTGCCCAAAAGCGCTTTAACATTCAAATTAATGATGAAATTTTATGTATTTGTGTAATTGAAGTCTTTCATTACAAAAAGTTATTGTGCCTTCACTTATATTTGATGAGAGGTGTAATAGATTATGCATAAAAGGAAATGTGAATTGAGGCCTCCCAAGCGCTAACCAGACAAAAAATAAACACAAATGAAAATCAGCTCTAACTCGTTAATTAGCATAAGAGTTTTACAAAAAAAGAAAAAAAAAACACGCTGATCGAGAGAAAACATGAAAAAGAGCCGAAGCAAAGCTAACTTCGATAAATGAAAAATGCCGTATCAAGTATGAAAAATTAAAAAAAAAAATCGAAAAAAAAGAATCAACCTTTTGTTGAAGTTTTATGAAAGAAGACATAAGAAATACAAAATGATAGCAAGGAAACAAGTACCTTTAGAATTCGTAAACTGGAAAGAGCATGAGATGATATACACGAAGCCACACTGAGCTTGGAAATTCAAATATTAATTCATTAGAGACAAAATAAAAACCAATGCAAACAAACAACAGGAAAAAAGAATCAGACGATTTTTTTAGGAAAGAATTTTTATGTAAGAAAAAATATAATCACGATTTACACAACCAAGTTTAAATAAACAGTAGATAAAACTTCGTAATTCTAAAAAAAAAAAAAAAAAAGTTTAGGGGAGAGACTAGAGGAACGCAAGAAAACCACAAGCGAAATGAAACAGTGGATATAAGCAAAATGAAAAAAAAGATATTCGAAAGGCTGTTCTTTGAAAAAAAGAGAAAGAAACATACATAAGCAAAATTAAATTAGCTTTAGCATACGAAATACACTTTGGAAACTGTCTAACTACAGATAGATAAAGAAAAAGAGAAGAAAAATGCAACAGACAAAAACATCAAAAATTCCTTTTTTTTTCTTCTGTGATTGCAAGAAAATGAAGCCACAGGACTCAATCGGGGTGAGAAGAAAAAGACACCCAAAATTAGAGAATGAAAACTATATGAAAGTCAGCGAATAAACAAGTATCGCTGTCTCAAAGAGATCAAAGAAAAACTGGATCAAACATCTTAATTCGAAAAGCAATTTTATCAAACGGAAAATTTCACCCATTTAAGTATTTAGGAGCGAATATGGGAAATGATCTGTGTCGTTAATCATAATAGACTAGACCACAAATGTGTCATTATATTTTATTTTCCTTTTCTCATAATACTGCAGCGTGAAATGTCTTTCCTCTGGTATAATAAATGTATGCCTCATGGATGAGAGTGTAAGTGCATTATGCATATGACAATAGAAATGTTCCTAATATTATAATGTATGTTACTTAGCCGACACCATATATATATATATATATATATATATATATATATATATATATATATATATATATATATATATATATATATATATATATATATATATATATATATATATATATATATATATTATGTTTTGCTAATGTTGGTTTTTACAGTTGATAATAACAGTATTAGTGTACATTAGATTTGATAATAAAATACTCTTGATATCAGAGTATATTAAATGGTAGGTGCCAAAGGTTCTGTGAACTATTATCAATAATGGTTATCAGAATTGAATATAACAATATGATAATTATATCTCTTCCTCTGTTACAAATATGAATGGCAATATATATTTATTCTATTGGGTGAATTTCTAATAATAATAACAGTATTAATAATAATAATATGATGATGATAATAATAATTATTACAATAATAATAATGATAATACTAATAGAATAATAATAATAATAATAATAATATTATTATTATTATTATTATTATTATTATTAGTATTAGTATTATTTAATTATTAATTTATTATTATTATTATTATTATTATTATTATTATTATTATTATTATTATTATTATTAGTGTATTATTATTTTATTATTATTATTATTATTATTATTATTATTATTATTATTATTGTTGCTGTTGTTATTATTAATTTTTAACATGTAAAGATAAATAATCCTTTGTTCAAATACTAATAATGGTCACTTAATAGAGATTTCTCTTACTGTTCATATTTATGCGATGACACATGGTAGCTATGCAACTATACATGGTTTATTTGTGGGATTGCTTAACTTTACATGGAGTTCAAGAAGGTATTCAAAATTAAGTTATTTCTGGGTATAATCATCTTTCCAATGTCCATTTTTTTAATTTTATTTTTATTATTATAGTTTGAGCAGACTTATACAATGATCAGAATTTTCTCTCTCTCTCTCTCTCTCTCTCTCTCTCTCTCTCTCTCTCTCTCTCTCTCTCTCTCTCTCTCTCTCTCTCTCTCTCTCTCTCTCTCTCTCTCTCTCTCTCTCTCTCTCTCTATATATATATATATATATATCTCTCTCTATATATCTATCTCTCTCTCTCTCTCTCTCATATATATATATAAATATATATATATATATATATATATATATATATATATATATATATATATATATATATATATATATATATATATATATATATATATTGAGTTTAACTGCTCTTAAGTTTTCTCCTTTTTTTCAGGTTTTTTTTTGCAACAGGAGCAAGTTTTCATCAGCCTGCAAAAAAAGACCGTAAGTACATAATACTTATATTTATTTAATGTTTTTGCTTATGTATACTGACACTGTCTTAATGAGAGAAAGAACATTTACTCTTCGGCGGAGCTTTCTAAAGTAATTACTCAATCGTTTACAAATTGCGAGCATGAAGTTCATAATTTATATATATATATATATATATATATATATATATATATATATATATATATATATATATATATATATATATAGATAGATAGATAGATAGATAGATAGATAGTAAGGAAGCCCATCAGTGAAACAAAACATATAACAATGCTATATTTTGGATTATAACTGGATCCCTTCTCAAGCGCAACTCGCTTTGAAAATAAAAGACTCGGTTATTTATGGTGCCCAGTCCACAAGGCTGCTTATAATAATAGTAATAATAATAATAATAATGATGATTATTATTATTATTATTATTATTATTATTATTTTTATTTTTATTCATTCTAATAATAATAATTTCGAGGAAAGATATATTTTTAATTTTTAATGTTATGAATTGTAATATTCATCTATATTAAGGATTAAAGCTAAATGATACAATATAAGAGGATTATTAAGTATGCAGGATCCAGTGTTAAATGAATGTTATCAGTGATCAATATTTGACTTTTCTGAAAGCACACACACACACACACACACACACACACACACACACACACACACACACACACACACACACACACACACACACACACACACACACACACACACACACACACACACACACACACACACACACACACACACACACACACACACACACACACACACACACACACACACACACACACACACACACACACACACACACACACACACACACACACACACACACACACACACACACACACACACACACACACACACACACACACACACACACACACACACACACACACACACACACACACACACACACACACACACCACACACACACACACACACACACACACACACACACACACACACACACACACACACACACACACACACACACACACACACACACACACACACACACACACACACACACACACACACACACACACACACACACACACACACACACACACACACACACACACACACACACACACACACACACACACACACACACACACACACACACACACACACACACACACACACACACACACACACACACACACACACACACACACACACACACACACACACACACACACACACACACACACACACACACACACACACACACACACACACACACACACACACACACACACACACACACACACACACACACACACACACACACACACACACACACACACACACACACACACACACACACACACACACACACACACACACACACACACAAGTTTTTCTCTTTTCTTTTTTTTTTTTTCCTCTTTCTCGTCTTCTTCCTATATTCTGTGAGAGGGAGAACATAAAAATGAAGCCATCTCTGTCCCAAACCTCTCCCACCCATGGGTCGGGAGAAGGGGTAGTCATCAGAGGACTTAAACAGAGAATCAAGAAGTTAGAGGAAATGGTTACAAGCCTTGATGATAAAATTCGGAATATGGATGGAGAAATGAAAGAGAATGAAACACTCAGAGAACAAATAAGATCTTTGGAGGAAGCAAATAAAGCACAAGGGCAGGAGAGAAAGGAACTAGAAAAAAGAATAAAGAAGCTGGAAGGGGAAAAGAGTCAACTAGAATCTAGAATTTCTAATCAAGAAGATAAAAACAAACAGCTAAATGACAACCTAAAGGAATTAGATGTTAGTTCACTGCTATCTTCTGAGAGAGACGAGATTGCTGCTTGGAATGTTCAGATTAAGGAAAACATTGAACAGTTCAGAAAAGAGTTCCAGGAGCTGAATATGGAAAATGATGCCATGAAAACGTCCTTTGCTGATGCACTAAAGGGGAATGTGGCAGTAAAAGAGGCTGTAAAGGTGGTGGCACTGGAAAACATACAAACAGTTGACTATAAAGAGACAGTAATCGAAAAAATGAAAGACGTTGTGATGGAAAGGGCAAACCCACTCATCAGACAGGCACTTGATAAGGAGAAGACAGTGGTAATCTCAGGCATAAGTGAATCCCAGGAGCCAACATGGCAGGGGAGACTTGAAGAAAATAAAGCTAGGGTTGTAGACCTGATAAGAAAGCTTGGAGTAGTATGTGGTCCTGAGGATATTGTAAACATACACCAACTAGGTAAATATTCGAGGGAAGGAAAGCCGAGACCAACAAAAGTAACCTTTGAGAGAGGGGAGACATGTAGGGAAATATTGTTGAGAAAAAAAAGTCTAAAAGACCTTCAAGAATGCAAAGAAGTGTTCATTAGACGATACAGAACACAGGAAGAGATGGGAAAGATCAAAAACTTGTTGCAAGAGGCAAGAAGGTTAAATGATGAAAGAAATGAAGAAGAGAAGAAAAATTTTCGTTACGGAATACTTCCAGACAAAGGGGAGATAAAGAAGATAATGACAGAAGATCAGGGGATGGGGCCTCATTAAGATTGTTATACACAAATGCTGATGGATTAGCTGGTAAGGCAGTAGAATTAAAAGATAGGATTCACAACAGTAAGGCAGATATAGTAGCAATTACAGAGACTAAGTTGAGTGAGGACATAAACAGTGTCACAGTTTTTCCTAAGGGCTTCAGAATACTAAGGGTCGAAAGATCTGAGAGGACTGGTGGAGGGATAGCACTGCTCATAAGTGAGAGGATTCAAGTTGAAGAGATAAACTTGGCTATAGAAAGTGAGTTCAGGGAATTTCTTGTTGCTCGCATAAATACTGGGTCAGAGAGCATTATAATAACTGTTGTATACAACCCACCAAGGAACCAAAATAGGCTTGAAATTTATGAGGAAAGTCATATAGGTACGATTGAAGTCATAAACTCAGTTGTTAACATGGCGCGGGAGAAAAAATGTAGGATTTTGATTATGGGAGACTTTAATCATAAAGAGATAGATTGGATAAATCTTGACCCACACAGTGGTGAGGACTCCTTTGGGGCAAGATTCCTAGATTGCGTACAAGGGAATTTCCTACACCAACATGTAATGGAACCAACAAGAGCCAGGGGTGGGGATGAGCCATCACTACTTGATCTGGTGTTCACAGATAATGTGTTGGATATTGAAAATATTGAGTATGAACCACCAATTGGAAAGAGTGACCACTGTGTGTTGTTGATGGAGTATATCATTGAAGACATTCTTCCTGAGAGTAGAGGCACTGAGGACATGAGGAGGAACTATCAGAAAGGAGATTACATCAAAATGAATGAGCTTTTTGCAGTTATTGACTGGAGAACCTTATTTTACAACAAATCTGTACAAGAAATGTATGACATCTTTTGTGAGAAATATGGGAAGATTGTAGATTGCTGCATACCTGTCACCAAAGTAGGTGTAATTCATGCCAGAGAGAAATGGTTCGATAATGGGTGTAAAAGAGCTAAGGAGTGGAGAGACAAATGCTGGAAAAGGTATAGGAGGAGAAAAAACATAAATGCCTGGCAAACCTACAAAAGAGCAAGAAATGACTACCTAAGTAAAAGGAGAGAGGCAGAGAAAGATTATGAGAGGGACATCACCAGGAAGGCGAAAGAAAATCCCAAGCTTTTCCACAGCTTTATCAGAGGAAAACTGAAGGTAAAAGAACAGGTTTTAAGGCTAAAGAGAGCGGATGGAAGCATCACTGAGACGGACGAAGAGATCTGCAAAGAATTGAACAAGGAGTTTCAGTCAGTATTTACAGTAGAAAATACCCCACCCCCTCAGATTGCAGTGATAGAAGCTCAAGGGCCGGTATTAGAGAACATCAACCTTACAGCCACAGAGGTATGCAAAGCGCTGATGGATTTAGATGTTCATAAAGCTACAGGTCCTGATGACATATCCCCTCATGTGCTTAAAAAATGCGCAAACACAATATCAGTGGCACTAAGTATCATTTTTAAGGAGTCATTGGAGTCGGGGGAGATTCCAAGATGCTGGAAACAAGCAAATGTGATACCTATCTTCAAAAAGGGAAGGAGGGATACGGCTCTGAACTATAGACCAGTTTCCTTGACCAGCATAGTTTGCAAAGTTATGGAGAAACTACTAAGGAAACATATCTCTCTTCACTTGGAATCCTTCAACTTTTTGTCAGTGAGGCAACATGGCTTCAGAGAAGGAAGATCAACAGTAACAAACTTATTAGAATTTTATGATGAGGTAAGCCAAATCTTACAGGAAAGAGAGGGCTGGGCAGATTGCATATTCCTAGACTTCCAGAAAGCGTTTGACACTGTTCCACATGGGAGACTTATTAGGAAGCTGCAATCAATGGCTAGAATAGGTGGAAATGTCTTGGAATGGATAAAAACTTACTTAGAAGAAAGGGAACAGAGGGTTAGAGTAAGACACTCAGTGTCTGAATGGAGAAGAGTTAGTAGTGGAGTTCCACAGGGTTCAGTTTTAGGGCCACTTTTGTTCCTTGTATATGTAAATGACCTACCAGAGTCTGTAAATTCATTCATGAATATGTTTGCAGATGATGCAAAGATTGTGAAGAAAGTAAAAAACGAGAACAATGGTAGAGAACTTCAGGAGGATCTAAATAATCTGCATGAGTGGTCAGAAAAGTGGCTAATGAAATTCAATACCTCAAAATGTAAGGTAATGAGAATGGGTACAAGTGCAAGAAGGCCCAAGCTTGACTACTCGGTGGCTGGAGTACAACTTCAGGAGACAGAAAATGAGAGAGATCTAGGAGTAAACATATTGGCAGATTTGTCTCCAGAAATACATATAAATGGCGTAGTAAGGGCAGCATATGCATTCTTATCAAATGTAAGGGTAGCCTTCAGGCACATGGACAAGGAAATGTTCAGAAATATTTATGTAACCTATGTGAGGCCAAAACTCGAATATGCAGCCCCCTTTTGGAATCCGCACTTGAAAAAGCACATAGCTAAGCTTGAAAAAGTTCAAAGACATGCCACGAAACTGGTGCCAGAAATACGCAATCTCGGTTATGATGAGAGGCTGAGGGAATTATACTTGCCATCACTCGAAGCTAGAAGAGTAAGGGGGGATATGGTGACAGTCTTTAAATTCCTTCATGGTTATGATAGAGTGGATAGGGATCGATATTTCGATATGGCTGGCTCTAGAACTAGAGGTCATAGTTTGAAGCTTCGGAAGAAAACTTGTTTGCAGGATGTAAGGAAATACTTTTTCAGTGTAAGAGTAGTTGATAATTGGAATTCGCTAAGCGAGGAGGTAGTTAATGCTACCTCAATCCATAGTTTTAAGGACAGGTATGATAAGTATCACTAAGTCTAAAAATGGAACCGATCAGGAGACGGGAAGATACGAGCTTTGGGCTCTTTCCCGTAAACACAATTAGGTAATCACAATTAGGTAATCACACACACACACACACACACACACCACACACACACTGTGTGTGTATATATATATATATATATATATATATATATATATATATATATAATATATATATATATATATATATATATATATATATATATATATATATATATATATATATATATATATATATATATATTATATATAGTGTGTGTGTGTGTGTGTGTGTGTTGTGTGTGTGTGTGTGTTTTTTTTTAGTGTGACACTGGTACAGGTAAAAACTGCCATCATGTATAAGGGCCCGGGAACGAGTAAACACCAAGACGAAGGAAAAGAAAAAGGTTATGGACAAGGCAGATATGAGGTTAAGTTACACAAAAGAGAACGACAGACAGAAAATATAGTCAAAGTACAGAGGACCTAGAGATATGGAGGATTAGGCCCTGAGATGACGATAGATCCGCCTTTTGAAGGAAGATACGTAATACGAATTTGGGAAGACAAAAGGAGGAAGAGAGTTCCAGAGTCTTGAGGTAGATGGGAAGAAGCAGTCACTGCACCGACCAATCCGCGAACTACAAATCTCCACACCGTACCTGTGAGACGAGGCTGCATGGCGAGTGTTACGCAACCTCGCTAATGGGGGAGGGATTTAACTCGCCAACTCATCAGAGCAGCGATGGAAGTAGTAGCGATAGAAAAGAGAAGGGTATGATACCTTAAGGAGAATCCAGATTAGAAGTAAGAGAAGGATCATTAATGAGTCTGACTGCCTTATATTTAACCCTATAAAGGAGATAAGTAAAAGAAGAAGCACCTCAGATGTGTGAGCAGTATTCTTAACAGGGACAGATAAGACCTTTATGGATTTCAAGTAACTGTAAAGAGGAAAAGTAATGACGAATACGAAATAGAACCCCCAATTTTAGCTAGAGGCTATGTGGATTCCAAATATGTTGATAGATTTAAGAGGGTAAATTTCGTTAGTTTCGAAGACAATAGGGTTTTCATGAGAAGAAGATAACAGAGATAGCCAGAAACTGTATCTTTGAGGCTTTGAATATAACTAAATTTTGAGTTGCCCACTCAGATACCCTCTGCAAATAGGAGTTGAGAGTAATGTGTGTTTGTATGTGTTTAAGCATGTATTTATATATTAAGGAATATTGTCCATCTATCAGTGATCAAAGCTCGAGTCCTGTAGTAATTAGTCCTTGAAATTAATTTTATGTTTGACAAGGTACGCTGTTGTCTTGTGCAGAACTGGATATCTTGTTTAGTCATGCACCTGACCACCCCATTGCACATTTACAAGGCTGCGTATTTACTTCTAAATGTAAAGAGAGAGAGAGAGAGAGAGAGAGAGAGAGAGAGAGAGAGAGAGAGAGAGAGAGAGAGAGAGAGAGTTCCATACTTATTGTGGTAGCTCTCAGGAAATGCCAAACACTACGCTTATTACTATTTTCCCAAAACATTTACACGAATCACAAATATAATATTCTGTATCTTTCAGCTAAACCTGATAGGTAAACATACCGACATATTTACACACACATAAACAAGTATACATAAGAAGAGCCACACCTAGCCATATAGCATCTTTTCCTGAAAAATAGAATAAAAAGATTTTGGTTGAATTTAAAAGAAAAGAAAAAAAAACATACAAAGCAAGATACAGAAAATTCCATATTTTCACTATGAAGGCAAGAAGCATATCCAGAACACAGTACACTTGACTCACAGAGAAGGTCATATTTCTTCTTTGAATGAAACTTTTGGCTGGATTGCCTAGGCTTTGAGCATCGTAGTGGTGATATCTTGAAATCATAAACTTATTACTATTACACATTTCTGTCTTAATAAGTTCTCTCTTGGGAGCTCATCAAAGCATAAACTTACTCGCGTTTTTGCTTATTCTTTAATTAAATGGGAAGATGTCGCAACCTGTATTTTGCTACTTGAATATACATTTTCTCATCTTGGTTTTCAATTCACTGTAGCTGCTTACATCAGATCTTACCCATTTGTAACCATTCTAGAAATTTATGATGACAGATGACTGAAAACAACCACTCAAGCAGTTGCATATATATATATATATATATATATATATATATATATATATATATATATATATATATATATATATATATATATATATATATAATATATATATATAGAGAGAGAGAGAGAGAGAGAGAGAGAGAGAGAGAGAGAGAGAGAGAGAGAGAGAGAGAGAGAGAGAGAGGAGAACCTTACTCGATGCCAAATGTCTTTTTTTCTTTTTTTCTTTTAGGAATGTATTTCCAGTCCTTTAGAAAAAAAATTTATATATATATATATATATTATATATATATATATATATATATATATATATATATATATATATATATATATTGCTTTTTAAGAGAATACCGTATAATTTCAAAGTCTCATTCTATTAAAGGCAAAATAATACACGTTCCTTTCATCCAGTAGTTTTTAGTTACGCTGGATTTTCATATTTAATATGGCCTTCAGTTTCTTTCACTTAACATTAAAACTTTTTACTGAATCCGCTGTGCTCTCCATTACAGTCTCATTTTCCGTAGGAATATTAGTTTTGGGGATAATTAACATTGAACGGGGCTGAATGTGCTCCAAAACCTTAATGAAGGAAGTTTTTAATGAAAGCCCAAGTGAAAGCATTGCCTTTACGGTACTCAGAAGACGCGTTTTTTAAGGACTTTGGAACTTCTCATAATTCATCGCTCATGAGACTAAGTCCGGTATCATCATCATCATCATCTTCTTCTCTCTTCTTCTCTCTTCTTCTTCTTCTTCTTCATCTTCATCTTCCTTCTTCCTTCTTCCTTCTTCTTCTTCCTTCTTCTTCTTCTTCTTCTTCTTCTTCTTCTTCTTCTTCTTCTCTTCTTCTTCTTCTTCTCTTCTTCTTCTTCTTCTTCTTCTTCTTCTTCTTCTTCTTCTCTTCTTCTTCTTCTTCTTCTTCTTCTTCTTCTTCTTCTTCTTCTTCTTCTTCTTCTTCTTCTTCTTCTTCTTCTTCTTCTTCTTCTTCTTCTTCTTCTTCTTCTTCTTCTTCTTCTTCTTCTTCTTCTTCTTCTTCTTCTTCTTCTTCTTCTTCTTCTTCTTCTTCTTCTTATTCTTATTCTTCTTCTTATTCTTATTCTTATTATTATTATTATTATTATTATTATTATTATTATTATTATTATTATGCTGATGATGCAGATGTGTAATTTCAAGCTTGAACTCATATTTAGATTATTCAACTGTTGGCCTTGTGTCATCTATACCCTACTTTCTTTTTATTATTCTAGAGCATAATAATCCCATCACTTATAGAGCTACACGGTTCTTGCTACCAATTTAAAGTATCCTGAATAATTCCAGGAAAAGCTCGCATTTTCCTTCTTATAGTCCCTCAACTTGTCGATGGTGAAAGATCCACAGAATATTTTTTTGAAACTCCTCCATCAATTCTTTTTTAGATCCATGAACTGGCTCCCGTGCTTTGCCGTCTCTTTCGCCTCATTCTGTCAACCAGTATCTATCCTTCATCTTGGAAGAATGCTCTAGTTCAACCTGTTCCTAAGAAGGGTGACCGCTCTATTCCTTCTAACTACCGACCTATTGCTCTAACCTCCCCTATTGCTAAAGTTTTCGAAACTTTGCCCTATTCTCACTTCTTGAAATGTCTTGAATCTAACTCACTTATCTCTGATCACCAGTACGGCTTCCGCAAGGCAAGATCCATGAACTGGCTCCCGTGCTTTGCCGTCTTTTTCGCCTCAATCTGTCAACTAGTATCTATCCTTTATCTTGGAAGCATGCTCTAGTTCATCCTGTTCCTAAGAAGGGTGACCGCTCTATTCCTTCTAACTACCGACCTATTGCTCTAACCTCCTCTATTGCTAAAGTTTTCGAAACTACTCAATTCTCACTTCTTGAAACGTCTTGAATCTAACTCACTTATCTCTGATCACCAGTACGGATTCCGCAAGGCAAGATCCACTGGTGATCTCCTGTCCTATCTTACTCATGTATGGTCATCTTCTCTGAGGAACTATGGGGAATCCTTCGTCGTCGCCCTTGAATCTAAGGCTTTTGACAGAGTCTGGCACAAGGCTCTGTTGGCCAAACTCCCAGCCTATGGCTTTACCCCTTCTCTCTGTTCTCTGATTTTCAGTTTTCTTACTGACCATTCTATATCTGTAGTTGTTGATGGCACGACATCTAGCTCTTTCTCTGTTACCAGTGGTGTTCCACAGGGCTCTGTTCTTTCACCTACTCTGTTCCTTCTCTTCATCAATGATCTACAATCCCCATCTTTCTCTATTCTTCATGCCTTTACTTATGATTCTACCCTTCACTTTTCCTCTGCCATTTCTTCACAACCTTCATCTGTTACTCGTAATCAATCTCGTATCACTCTTTCTTCTACTCTTAACTCCGATTTGCAGAGAGTATCTGAGTGGGGCACTCAAAATTTAGTTAAATTCAATGCCTCCAAGACATTTTCTGGCTATCTCTTTATCTTCTTCTCCTGGTAACCCGATTGTCTTCGAAACTAATGAAATTTACCCTCTTAACTCTATCAATATATTAGGAATCCATATAGCCTCTAACTTGTCTTGGAGGAATCACAGAATCCAAATTTCTAAATCTTCATCCAAAAAATTGGGGTTTTTGTTTCGTTTTCGTCATTACTTTTCCTCTTTGCAGTTACTTAAAATTTACAAAGGTCTTATCCGTACCTGCTTAGAATACTACTCACACATCTGGGGTGCTTCTTCCTTTATGTATCTTCTTGATAGGGTTGAATCTAAGGCAGTCAGACTCATTAATGATTCTTTTCTTACTTCTAACCTGGATTCTCTCTCTCTTCGCCGTAAGGTATCTTCCCTTTCGCTTTTCTATCGCTACTACTTCCATCGCTGCTCTGATGAGTTTGTGAGTTGCATCCCTCCTCCACTGCCGAGGCCGAGTAACACTCGCCAAGCAGCCTCATCTCACAGGTACTTTGTGGAGTTTGTAGCTCGCGGATTGGTCGGTGCAGCGACTGCTTCTTCCCATCTACCTCCGGCCGCGCCCCCTGAGGAGGGGGCGCGGCTGGGCTTGCCCCCTCCTCAGGGTGCGCGTGATGGCTTGCCCCCTCCTCAGGGTGCGCGGCCGTGCTTGCCCGCTCTTCATGGGGCGCGACCGGGCTTGACCCCTCCTCAGGGGGTGCGGCCGGGCTTGCCCCCTCCTCAGGGGGCGCGGCCGGGCTTGCCCCCTCCTCAGGGGGCGCGGCCGGGCTGGCCCCCTCCTAAGGGGGCGCCGGCGGGCTGGCCCCCTCCTCAGGGGGCGCCGGCGGGCTGGCCTCCTCCTCAGGGGGCGCCGGCGGGCTGGCCCCCTCCTCAGGGGGCGCCGGCGGGCTGGCCCCCTCCTCAGGGGGCGCCGGGGAGCTGGCCCCCTCCTCAGGGGGCGCCGGCGGGCTGGCCCCCTCCTCAGGGGGCACCGGCGGGCTGGCCCCCCTCCTCAGGGGGCGCCGACGGGCTGGCCCCCTCCTCAGGGGGCTCCGGCGGGCTGGCCCCCTCCTCAGGGGGCGCCGGCGGGCTGGCCTCCTCCTCAGGGGGCGCCGGCGGGCTGGCCCCCTCCTCAGGGGGCGCCGGCGGGCTGGCCCCCTCCTCAGGGGGCGCCGGGGAGCTGGCCCCCTCCTCAGGGGGCGCCGGCGGGCTGGCCCCCTCCTCAGGGGGCACCGGCGGGCTGGCCCCCCTCCTCAGGGGGCGCCGACGGGCTGACCCCCTCCTCAGGGGGCTCCGGCGGGCTGGCCCCCTCCTCAGGGGGCGCCGGCGGGCTGGCCCCCTCCTCAGGGAGCGCCGGCGGGCTGGCCCCCACCTCAGGGGGCGCCGGCGGGCTGGCCCCCACCTCAGGGGTGCCGGCGGGCTGGCCCCCACCTCAGGGGGCGCCGGCGGGCTGGCCCCCACCTCTGGGGGCGCCGCCGGGCTTGCCCACTCTCCTCTGGAAGCGCCGCCGGGCTTGCCCCCTCTCCTCTGGGGGCGCAGCCGGGTTTCCCCCTCTCCTCTGGGGGCGCCGCCGGGTTTCCCCCTCTCCTCTGGGGGCGCCGCCGTTTTTGCCCTCTCCTCTGGGGGCGCCGCCGGGCTTGCCCCCTCTGGGGACGCTGCTGGGCTTGCCCCCTCGTCTTGAGGTGCCGCCGGGCTTGCCCCCTCCATTGGGGGCGCCGCCGGGCGTGCCCCTTCCTAGAATATGTTTAATCTGAGATCCATAAAATAGTATTCTAGGTCAGCTTGTCGTAGTTGAGAGTAAACTTACAGATAAGTGCTGGAGCTACGGAATAAACACAGCATATTACTCTATCTTTCTTACCTCACTAGAAGGTTGTTTTCATAAGTAACTTACTACCTCACCCTATTGCATTATATATATATATATATATATATATATATATATATATATATATATATATATATATATATATATATATATATATATATATATATATATATATAATATTTTACCCCTACCGGGACTCGAACCTAGGACTTATAATTACTAAGTCAAGGCGCTACCAACTACACACCACAGAAGGTATAAAAGGAATCCAACCTTATAGCTTATATCTGCTATACTTAGGGATGAACGCATTCTATCTGAATGCCACTATGTTCATATTACAGATTCCCGAACCTCACTCGTGGCTTCATTTTAGCAT
>JAXCGZ010010389.1:0-2500 GCA_037179515.1 Halocaridina rubra | reverse complement strand
ATATATATATATATATATATATATATATATATATATATATATATATATATATATATATATATATATATATATATATATATATATATATATATATATATATATATATATATATATATATATATATATATATATATATATATATATATATATATATATATATATATATATATATATATATATATATATATATATATATATATATATATATATATATATATATATATATATATATATATATATATATATATATATATATATATATATATATATATATATATATATATATATATATATATATATATATATATATATATATATATATATATATATATATATATATATATATATATATATATATATATATATATATATATATATATATATATATATATATATATATATATATATATATATATATATATATATATATATATATATATATATATATATATATATATATATATATATATATATATATATATATATATATATATATATATATATATATATATATATATATATATATATATATATATATATATATATATATATATATATATATATATATATATATATATATATATATATATATATATATATATATATATATATATATATATATATATATATATATATATATATATATATATATATATATATATATATATATATATATATATATATATATATATATATATATATATATATATATATATATATATATATATATATATATATATATATATATATATATATATATATATATATATATATATATATATATATATATATATATATATATATATATATATATATATATATATATATATATATATATATATATATATATATATATATATATATATATATATATATATATATATATATATATATATATATATATATATATATATATATATATATATATATATATATATATATATATATATATATATATATATATATATATATATATATATATATATATATATATATATATATATATATATATATATATATATATATATATATATATATATATATATATATATATATATATATATATATATATATATATATATATATATATATATATATATATATATATATATATATATATATATATATATATATATATATATATATATATATATATATATATATATATATATATATATATATATATATATATATATATATATATATATATATATATATATATATATATATATATATATATATATATATATATATATATATATATATATATATATATATATATATATATATATATATATATATATATATATATATATATATATATATATATATATATATATATATATATATATATATATATATATATATATATATATATATATATATATATATATATATATATATATATATATATATATATATATATATATATATATATATATATATATATATATATATATATATATATATATATATATATATATATATATATATATATATATATATATATATATATATATATATATATATATATATATATATATATATATATATATATATATATATATATATATATATATATATATATATATATATATATATATATATATATATATATATATATATATATATATATATATATATATATATATATATATATATATATATATATATATATATATATATATATATATATATATATATATATATATATATATATATATATATATATATATATATATATATATATATATATATATATATATATATATATATATATATATATATATATATATATATATATATATATATATATATATATATATATATATATATATATATATATATATATATATATATATATATATATATATATATATATATATATATATATATATATATATATATATATATATATATATATATATATATATATATATATATATATATATATATATATATATATATATATATATATATATATATATATATATATATATATATATATATATATATATATATATATATATATATATATATATATATATATATATATATATATATATATATATATATATATATATATATATATATATATATATATATATATATATATATATATATATATATATATATATATATATATATATATATATATATATATATATATATATATATATATATATATATATATATATATATATATATATATATATATATATATATATATATATATATATATATATATATATATATATATATATATATATATATATATATATATATATATATATATATATATATATATATATATATATATATATATATATATATATATATATATATATATATATATATATATATATATATATATATATATATATATATATATATATATATATATATATATATATATATATATATATATATATATATATATATATATATATATATATATATATATATATATATATATATATATATATATATATATATATAT
>JAXCGZ010010388.1:22500-33081 GCA_037179515.1 Halocaridina rubra | reverse complement strand
ATTTTTGAATGCGCCAATTTAAGCATTAAAAAAAAAAAATGGGAGTTTTAAGAATATGAGAATATACTATTTTTGAAAGTTTCACAAAACAAGTCTTCTATTTTTTAAAGTTTTTAATTATTTTTCTTATTATTCCTTCGTTTTCCTTTTTAAAATTTTGTTGAGATTTTTTTTATATTTTAAATTACCATTTATTTCGATCTTCTTTTTTCAAGTCTTTGAATGATTACTAGTTATATTATGTTATTCTAGTTTTTCTCTCTGTTTATTATATTAAGTACATATAGAAAAAACAGTTAATTGTACTTTCAGTATTTTTCCTCTTTTTTTTAAGTTGTTATTTTCGTATAAAAGTTAACTGTTCTTCCAGTCTTCTTCCTATTTTTTTTGTTGTCTTATTTTTTTCCTTCTTCCTCTGTTTCTTTATTATATTATCCCTCCGTTTTTCTTATTTTTTACATTTTCTCGTTCTCTGCCTATTCACACATTGGTCTCCACTTCTATGCCGCCTTACATTCACCATTGAACTCGTTTTAATTGTCATTGATAATTCATATTGTGGTAGATGGCATGCAACAACTAACCATCCTCACATATTCCTCACAATAGATTTAATGCATCGCCTGTTCAAATGTGTTGTTAATACATGCAGAGTTAATTTCTTGGTTATCTCCTTTTAGATAACTCTTCCTCATTTCCTACTTTCCGGCAGAATGTTCTCGATGATATGGCCTACTCCATCACACACACACACACACACACACACACACACACACACACACACACACACACACACACACACACACACACACACACACACACACACACACACACACACACACACACACACACACACACACACACACACACACACACACACACACACACACACACACACACACACACACACACACACACACACACACACACACACACACACACACACACACACACCAGGTTTTAAGGCTAAAGAGAGTGGATGGAAGCATCACTGAGACGGACGAAGAGATCTGCAAGGAATTGAACAAGGAGTTTCAGTCAGTATTTACAGTAGAAAATACCCCACCCCCTCAGATTGCAGTGATAGAAGCTCAAGGGACGGTATTAGAGAACATCAACCTTACAGCCACAGAGGTATGCAAAGCGCTGATGGATTTAGATGTTCATAAAGCTACAGGTCCTGATGACATATCCCCTCATGTGCTTAAAAAATGCGCAAACACAATATCAGTGGCACTAAGTATCATATTTAAGGAGTCACTGGAGTCGGGGGAGATTCCAAGATGCTGGAAACAAGCAAATGTGATACCTATCTTCAAAAAGGGAAGGAGGGATACGGCTCTGAACTATAGACCAGTTTCCTTGACCAGCATAGTTTGCAAACTTATGGAGAAACTACTAAGGAAACATATCTCTCTTCACTTGGAATCCTTAAGCTTTTTGTCAGTGAGGCAACATGGCTTCAGAGAAGGAAGATCAACAGTAACAAACTTATTAGAAGTTTATGATGAGGTAAGCCAAATCTTACAGGAAAGAGAGGGCTGGGCAGATTGCATATTCCTAGACTTCCAGAAAGCGTTTGACACTGTTCCACATGGGAGACTTATTAGGAAGCTGCAATCAATGGCTAGAATAGGTGGAAATGTCTTGGAATGGATAAAAACTTACTTAGAAGGAAGGGAACAGAGGGTTAGAGTAAGACACTCAGTGTCTGAATGGAGAAGAGTTAGTAGTGGAGTTCCACAGGGTTCAGCTTTAGGGCCACTTTTGTTCCTTGTATATGTAAATGACCTACCAGAGTCTGTAAATTCATTCATGAATATGTTTGCAGATGATGCAAAGATTGTGAAGAAAGTAAAAAACGAGAACAATGGTAGAGAACTTCAGGAGGATCTAAATAATCTGCATGAGTGGTCAGAAAAGTGGCTAATGAAATTCAATACTTCAAAATGTAAGGTAATGAGAATGGGTACAAGTGCAAGAAGGCCCAAGCTTGACTACTCGGTGGCTGGAGTACAACTTCAAGAGACAGAAAATGAGAGAGATCTAGGAGTAAACATTCTGGCAGATTTGTCTCCAGAAATACATATAAATGGTGTAGTAAGGGCAGCATATGCATTCTTATCAAATGTAAGGGTAGCCTTCAGGCACATGGACAAGGAAATGTTCAGAAATATTTATGTAACCTATGTGAGGCCAAAACTCGAATATGCAGCCCCCATTTGGAATCCGCACTTGAAAAAGCACATAGCTAAGCTTGAAAAAGTTCAAAGACATGCCACGAAACTGGTGCCAGAAATACGCAATCTCGGTTATGATGAGAGGCTGAGGGAATTAGACTTGCCATCACTCGAAGCTAGAAGAGTAAGGGGGGATATGGTGACAGTCTTTAAATTCCTTCATGGTTATGATAGAGTGGATAGGGTTCGATATTTCGATATGGCTGGCTCTAGAACTAGAGGTCATAGTTTGAAGCTTCGTAAGAAAACTTGTTTGCAGGATGTAAGAAAATACTTTTTCAGCGTAAGAGTAGTTGATAATTGGAATTCGCTAAGCGAGGAGGTAGTTATTGCTATCTCAATCCATAGTTTTAAGGACAGGTATGATAAGTATCACTAAGTCTAAAAATGGAACCGATCAGGAGACGGGAAGATACGAGCTTTGGGCTCTTTCCCGTAAACACAATTAGGTAATCACAATTAGGTAATCACACACACACACACACACACACACACACACACACACACACACACACACACACACACACACACACACACACACACACACACACACACACACACACACACACACACACACACACACACACACAGAGGGAGAACATAAAAATGAAGCCATCTCTGTCCCAAACCTCTCCCACACATGGGTCGGGAGAAGGGGTAGTCATCAGAGGACTTAAACAGAGAATCAAGAAGTTAGAGGAAATGGTTACAAGCCTTGATGATAAAATTCGGAATATGGATGGAGAAATGAAAGAGAATGAAACACTCAGAGAACAAATAAGATCTTTGGAGGAAGCAAATAAAGCACAAGGGCAGGAGAGAAAGGAACTAGAAAAAAGAATAAAGAAGCTGGAAGGGGAAAAGAGTCAACTAGAATCTAGAATTTCTAAACAAGAAGATAAAAACAAACAGCTAAATGACAACCTAAAGGAATTAGATGTTAGTTCACTGCTCTCTTCTGAGAGAGACGAGATTGCTGCTTGGAATGTTCAGATTAAGGAAAACATTGAACAGTTCAGAAAAGAGTTCCAGGAGCTGAATATGGAAAATGATGCCATGAAAACGTCCTTTGCTGATGCACTAAAGGGGAATGTGGCAGTAAAAGAGGCTGTAAAGGTGGTGGCACTGGAAAACATACAAACAGTTGACTATAAAGAGACAGTAATCGAAAAAATGAAAGACGTTGTGATGGAAAGGGCAAACCCACTCATCAGACAGGCACTTGATAAGGAGAAGACAGTGGTAATCTCAGGCATAAGTGAATCCCAGGAGCCAACATGGCAGGGGAGACTTGAAGAAAATAAAGCTAACGTTGTAGACCTGATAAGAAAGCTTGGAGTAGTATGTGGTCCTGAGGATATTGTAAACATACACCAACTAGGTAAATATTCGAGGGAAGGAAAGCCGAGACCAACAAAAGTAACCTTTGAGAGAGGGGAGACATGTAGGGAAATATTGTTGAGAAAAAAAAGTCTAAAAGACCTTCAAGAATGCAAAGAAGTGTTCATTAGACAATACAGAACACAGGAAGAGATGGGAAAGATCAAAAACTTGTTGCAAGAGGCAAGAAGGTTAAATGATGAAAGAAATGAAGAAGAGAAGAAAAATTTTCGTTACAGAATACTTCCAGACAAAGGGGAGATAAAGAAGATAATGACAGAAGATCAGGGGATGGGGCCTCATTAAGATTGTTATACACAAATGCTGATGGATTAGCTGGTAAGGCAGTAGAATTAAAAGATAGGATTCACAACAGTAAGGCAGATATAGTAGCAATTACAGAGACTAAGTTGAGTGAGGACATAAACAGTGTCACAGTTTTTCCTAAGGGTTTCAGAATACTAAGGGTCGAAAGATCTGAGAGGACTGGTGGAGGGATAGCACTGCTCATAAGTGAGAGGATTCAAGTTGAAGAAATAAACTTGGCTATAGAAAGTGAGTTCAGGGAATTTCTTGTTGCTCGCATAAATACTGGGTCAGAGAGCATTATAATAACTGTTGTATACAACCCACCAAGGAACCAAAATAGGCTTGAAATTTATGAGGAAAGTCATATAGGTACGATTGAAGTCATAAACTCAGTTGTTAACATGGCGCGGGAGAAAAAATGTAGGATTTTGATTATGGGAGACTTTAATCATAAAGAGATAGATTGGATAAATCTTGACCCACACAGTGGTGAGGACTCATTTGGGGCAAGATTCCTAGATGGCGTACAAGGGAATTTCCTACACCAACATGTAATGGAACCAACAAGAGCCAGGGGTGGGGATGAGCCATCACTACTTGATCTGGTGTTCACAGATAATGTGTTGGATATTGAAAATATTGAGTATGAACCACCAGTTGGAAAGAGTGACCACTGTGTGTTGTTGATGGAGTATATCATTGAAGACATTCTTCCTGAGAGTAGAGGCACTGAGGACATGAGGAGGAACTATCCGAAAGGAGATTACATCAAAATGAATGAGCTTTTTGCAGTTATTGACTGGAGAACCTTATTTTACAACAAATCTGTACAAGAAATGTATGACATCTTTTGTGAGAAATATGGGAAGATAGTAGATTGCTGCATACCTGTCACCAAAGTAGGTGTAATTCATGCCAGAGAGAAATGGTTCGATAATGGGTGTAAAAGAGCTAAGGAGTGGAGAGACAAATGCTGGAAAAGGTATAGGAGGAGAAAAAACATAAATGCCTGGCAAACCTACAAAAGAGCAAGAAATGACTACCTAAGTAAAAGGAGAGAGGCAGAGAGAGATTATGAGAGGGACATCACCAGGAAGGCTAAAGAAAATCCCAAGCTTTTCCACAGCTTTATCAGAGTAAAACTGAAGGTAAAAGAACAGGTTTTAAGGCTAAAGAGAGCGGATGGAAGCATCACTGAGATGGACGAAGAGATCTGCAAAGAATTGAACAAGGAGTTTCAGTCAGTATTTACAGTAGAAAATACCCCACCCCCTCAGATTGCAGTGATAGAAGCTCAAGGGCCGGTATTAGAGAACATCAACCTTACAGCCACAGAGGTATGCAAAGCGCTGATGGATTTAGATGTTCATAAAGCTACAGGTCCTGATGATATATCCCCTCATGTGCTTAAAAAATGCGCAAACACAATATCAGTGGCACTAAGTATCATATTTAAGGAGTCACTGGAGTCGGGGGAGATTCCAAGATGCTGGAAACAAGCAAATGTGATACCTATCTTCAAAAAGGGAAGGAGGGATACGGCTCTGAACTATAGACCAGTTTCCTTGACCAGCATAGTTTGCAAACTTATGGAGAAACTACTAAGGAAACATATCTCTCTTCACTTGGAATCCTTCAACTTTTTGTCAGTGAGGCAACATGGCTTCAGAGAAGGAAGATCAACAGTAACAAACTTATTAGAATTTTATGATGAGGTAAGCCAAATCTTACAGGAAAGAGAGGGCTGGGCAGATTGCATATTCCTAGACTTCCAGAAAGCGTTTGACACTGTTCCACATGGGAGACTTATTAGGAAGCTGCAATCAATGGCTAGAATAGGTGGAAATGTCTTGGAATGGATAAAAACTTACTTAGAAGGAAGGGAACAGAGGGTTAGAGTAAGACACTCAGTGTCTGAATGGAGAAGAGTTAGTAGTGGAGTTCCACAGGGTTCAGTTTTAGGGCCACTTTTGTTCCTTGTATATGTAAATGACCTACCAGAGTCTGTAAATTCATTCATGAATATGTTTGCAGATGATGCAAAGATTGTGAAGAAAGTAAAAAACGAGAACAATGGTAGAGAACTTCAGGAGGATCTAAATAATCTGCATGAGTGGTCAGAAAAGTGGCTAATGAAATTGAATACCTCAAAATGTAAGGTAATGAGAATGGGTACAAGTGCAAGAAGGCCCAAGCTTGACTACTCGGTGGCTGGAGTACAACTTCAAGAGACAGAAAATGAGAGAGATCTAGGAGTAAACATACTGGCAGATTTGTCTCCAGAAATACATATAAATGGCATAGTAAGGGCAGCATGTGCATTCTTATCAAATGTAAGGGTAGCCTTCAGGCACATGGACAAGGAAATGTTCAGAAATATTTATGTAACCTATGTGAGGCCAAAACTCGAATATGCAGCCCCCTTTTGGAATCCGCACTTGAAAAAGCACATAGCTAAGCTTGAAAAAGTTCAAAGACATGCCACGAAACTGGTGCCAGAAATACGCAATCTCGGTTATGATGAGAGGCTGAGGGAATTAGACTTGCCATCACTCGAAGCTAGAAGAGTAAGGGGGGATATGGTGACAGTCTTTAAATTCCTTCATGGTTATGATAGAGTGGATAGGGATCGATATTTCGATATGGCTGGCTCTAGAACTAGAGGTCATAGTTTGAAGCTTCGTAAGAAAACTTGTTTGCAGGATGTAAGGAAATACTTTTTCAGTGTAAGAGTAGTTGATAATTGGAATTCGCTAAGCGAGGAGGTAGTTAATGCTATCTCAATCCATAGTTTTAAGGACAGGTATGATAAGTATCACTAAGTCTAAAAATGGAACCGATCAGGAGACGGGAAGATACGAGCTTTGGGCTCTTTCCCGTAAACACAATTAGGTAATCACAATTAGGTAATCACACACACACACACACACACACACACACACACACACACACACACACACACACACACACACACACACATTGTTGCAAGAGGCAAGAAGGTTAAATGATGAAAGAAATGAAGAAGAGAAGAAAAATTTTCATTACAGAGTTCTTCCAGACAAAGGGGAGATAAAGAAGATAATGACAGAAGATCAGGGGATGGGGCCTCATTAAGATTGTTATACACAAATGCTGATGAATTAGCTGGTAAGGCAGTAGAATTAAAAGATAGGATTCACAACAGTAAGGCAGATATAGTGGCAATTACAGAGACTAAGTTGAGTGAGGACATAGACAGTGTCACAGTTTTTCCTAGGGGTTTCAGAATACTAAGGGTTAAAAGATCTGAGAGGACTGGTGGAGGGATAGCACTGCTCATAAGTGAAAGGATTCAAGTTGAAGAAGTAAACTTGGCTATAGAAAGTGAGTTCAAGGAATTTCTTGTTGCTCGCATAAATACTGGGTCAGAGAGCATTATAATAACTGTTGTATACAACCCACCAAGGAACCAAAATAGGCTTGAAGTTTATGAGGAAAGTCATATAGGTACTATTGAAGTCATAAACTCAGTTGTTAACATGGCACGGGAAAAAATATGTAGGATTTTGATTATGGGAGACTTTAATCATAAAGAGATAGATTGGATAAATCTTGACCCACACAGTGGTGAGGTCTCATTCGGGGCAAGATTCCTAGATTGCGTACAAGGGAATTTCCTACACTAACATGTAATGGAACCAACAAGGGCCAGGGGTGGGGATGAGCCATCACTACTTGATCTAGTGTTCACAGATAATGTGTTGGATATTGAAAAAATTGAGTATGAACCACCAATTGGAAAGAGTGACCACTGTGTGTTGTTGATGGAGTATATCATTGAAGATATTCTTCCTGAGAGTAGAGGCACTGAGGACATGAGGAGGAACTATCCGAAAGGAGATTACATCAAAATGAATGAGCTTTTTGCAGTTATTGACTGGAGAACCTTATTTTACAACAAATCTGTACAAGAAATGTATGACATCTTTTGTGAGAAATATGGGAAGATAGTAGATTGCTGCATACCTGTCACCAAAGTAGGTGTAATTCATGCCAGAGAGAAATGGTTTGATAATGGGTGTAAAAGAGCTAAGGAGTGGAGAGACAAATGCTGGAAAAGGTATAGGAGGAGAAAAAACATAAATGCCTGGCAAACCTACAAAAGAGCAAGAAATGACTACCTAAGTAAAAGGAGAGAGGCAGAGAGAGACTATGAGAGGGACATCACCAGGAAGGCTAAAGAAAATCCCAAGCTTTTCCACAGCTTTATCAGAGAAAAACTGAAGGTAAAAGAACAGGTTTTAAGGCTAAAGAGAGCGGATGGAAGCATCACTGAGACGGATGAAGAGATCTGCAAAGAATTGAACAAGGAGTTTCAGTCAGTATTTACAGTAGAAAATACCCCACCCCCTCAGATTGCAGTGATAGAAGCTCAAGGGCCGGTATTAGAGAACATCAACCTTACAGCCACAGAGGTATGCAAAGAGCTGATGGATTTAGATGTTTATAAAGCTACAGGTCCCGATGACATATCCCCTCATGTGCTTAAAAAATGCGCAAACACAATATCAGTGGCACTAAGTATAATATTTAAGGAGTCACTGGAGTCGGGGGAGATTCCAAGATGCTGGAAACAAGCAAATGTGATACCTATCTTCAAAAAGGGAAGGAGGGATACGGCTCTGAACTATAGACCAGTTTCCTTGACCAGCATAGTTTGCAAAGTTTTGGAGAAACTACTAAGGAAACATATCTCTCTTCACTTGGAATCCTTCAACTTTTTGTCCGTGAGGCAACATGGCTTCAGAGAAGGTAGATCAACAGTAACAAACTTATTAGAATTTTATGATGAGGTAAGCCAAATCTTACAGGAAAGAGAGGGCTGGGCAGATTGCATATTCCTAGACTTCCAGAAAGCGTTTGACACTGTTCCACATGGGAGACTTATTAGGAAGCTGCAATCAATGGCTAGAATAGGTGGAAATGTCTTGGAATGGATAAAAACTTACTTAGAAGGAAGGGAACAGAGGGTTAGAGTAAGACACTCAGTGTCTGAATGGAGAAGAGTTAGTAGTGGAGTTCCACAGGGTTCAGTTTTAGGGCCACTTTTGTTCCTTGTATATGTAAATGACCTACCAGAGTCTGTAAATTAATTCATGAATATGTTTGCAGATGATGCAAAGATTGTGAAGAAAGTAAAAAACGAGAACAATGGTAGAGAACTTCAGGAGGATCTAAATAATCTGCATGAGTGGTCAGAAAAGTGGCTAATGAAATTGAATACTTCAAAATGTAAGGTAATGAGAATGGGTACAAGTGCAAGAAGGTCCAAGCTTGACTACTCGGTGGCTGGAGTACAACTTCAAGAGACAGAAAATGAGAGAGATCTAGGAGTAAACATACTGGCAGATTTGTCTCCAGAAATACATATAAATGGCATAGTAAGGGCAGGATATGCATTCTTATCAAATGTAAGGGTAGCCTTCAGGCACATGGACAAGGAAATGTTCAGAAATATTTATGTAACCTATGTGAGGCCAAAACTCGAATATGCAGCCCCCTTTTGGAATCCGCACTTGAAAAAGCACATAGCTAAGCTTGAAAAAGTTCAAAGACATGCCACGAAACTGGTGCCAGAAATACACAATCTCAATTATGATGAGAGGCTGAGGGAATTAGACTTACCATCACTCGAAGCTAGAAGAGTGAGGGGGGATATGGTGACAGTCTTTAAATTCCTTCATGGTTGTGATAGAGTGGATAGGGATCGATATTTTGATATGGCTGGCTCTAGAACTAGAGGTCATAGTTTGAAGCTTCGTAAGAAAACTTCTTCGCAGGATGTAAGGAAATACTTTTTCAGTGTAAGAGTAGTTGATAATTGGAATTCGCTAAGCGAGGAGGTAGTTAATGCTATCTCAATCCATAGTTTTAAGAACAGGTATGATAAGTATCACTAAGTATAAAATGAAACCGATCAGGAGACGGGAAGATACAAGCTTTGGGCTCTTTCCCGTAAACACAAATAGGTAATCACAATTAGGTAATCACACACACACACACACACACACACACACACACACACACACACACACACACACACACACACACACACACACACATATGGTGACAGTCTTTAAATTCCTTCATGGTTATGATAGAGTGGATAGGGATCGATATTTTGATATGGCTGGCTCTAGAACTATAGGTCATAGTTTGAAGCTTCATAAGAAAAATTGTTTGCAGGATGTAAGGAAATACTTTTTCAGTGTAAGAGTAGTTGATAATTGGAATTGGCTAAGAGAGGAGGTAGTTAATGCTATCTCACTCCATAGTTTTAAGGACAGGTATGATAAGTATCACTAAGTATAAAATGGAACCGATGAAGGAGACGGGAAGATACGAGCTTTGGGCTCTTTCCCGTAAACACAATTAGGTAATCACAATTAGGTAATCACACACACACACACACACACACACACACACACACACACACACACACACACACACACACACACACACACACACACACAGTCTTTAAATTCCTTCATGGTTATGATAGAGTGGATAGGGATCGATATTTTGATATGGCTGGCTCTAGAACTAGAGGTCATAGTTTGAAGCTTCGTAAGAAAACTTCTTCGCAGGATGTAAGGAAATACTTTTTCAGTGT